>VMDO01016308.1:0-48270 GCA_007922755.1 Pedetes capensis | reverse complement strand
TGTCATCTGCATAACGCAGGTTGTTAATGAGTCTTCCTCCAATCTTGATGCCACGTTCTTCCTCATAAAGTCCAGCTTCTCGGATTATTTGCTCAGCATATAAATTGAAGAGATAGGGTGAAAGTATACAGCCCTGACGCACACCTTTCTCAACTTTAAACCACTCAGTGTTTCCTTGTTCTATTAGAACAACTGCCTCCTGGTTCATGTACAGATTTCTCATGAGTACAATTAGGTGCTCTGGTATTCCCCTTTTTTAAAGTGTTATCCATAATTTGTTATGATACACAAGGTCACATGACTTTGTATAGTCAATAAAACATAGATAGACATCTTTCTGATATTCACTGCTTTCAGCTAATAGCCAACTGACATCAGCAATGATGTCCCTGGTTCCCTGCCCTCTTCTGAATTCAGCTTGATTTTCTGGCAGTTCCCAATCTATATGCTGCTCCAGTCACTTTTGAATGATCTTTAGTAAAATTTTGTTTGTGTGTGATATTAATGATATTGTCCAATAGTTTCCACATCCAGTTGGATCCCCTTTTTTGGGTATAGGTACAAATATGGATTTCTTCCAGTCAGTTGGCCAAGTAGCTGTTTTCCAAATTTGTTGGCATAAATATGTTAACACCACCAGTGCTGCATCTGTTTGTTGAAACATCTCTGTTGGTATTTCATCAGTTCCTGGAGCCTTGTGTTTCACCAATTCTTTCAAGGCAGCTTCCACTTCATCCTTCAATGCTATTGGTTCCTCTTCATATACAACCTCTTGAAATGGTTGGTCATCTACCAATTCTTTCTTGTATAATGACACTGTGTATTCTTTCCATCTTTGATATTTCCTAAATTGTTTTATATATTCTCTGTAGAATCTTTAATTATGGCCACTCAAGGGTTGAAGTTTTCCTTCAATTCCTTAAGCTTGAGACACACAGAATGTGTTCTTCCATTTTGGTTTTCTGTCTCCAGCTCTTTACACATGTCATTATAATATTTGCTTTTGTCTTCTTCCGCTGCTTTTTGAAATCTTCTGTTTAGTTCCTTAACTTTATCATGTCTTCCTTTTACTTAAGCTGCTCAATGTTCAAGGGCAAGTTCCAGAGTCTCTTTTGACATGTAATTTGGTCTTTTCTTTTTTTAACTATTTTTAATAACCTTTTGCTTTCTTCATGAATGATATCTTTGATGTCATGCCATAACTCATCTTGTCTCCTATCATTTGTGTCTAAAGCATTAAACCTGTACTTTAGGTGGTTTTGAACTCAGGTGGGATATATTCATGGTCATAGCTTGGCTCTCATACACTTGTTCTTATTTTCTTCAGTTTCAGTTTGAATTGCATATGAGAAGTTTATGGTCTGATCCATGATCAGCACCTACTGTTTATGTTCGCTGTTATAGTCATTGTTTATGTTCATTAAAAAATGTATTTGCAATGCAAAGGTCATTGGTCTGACAAAATTCTATCATGCCATTGCCAGCATTCTTTTCATCACCAGTACCATATTTTCCAACTACTGAGCCTTCTTCTTTGTTTCTAACCTTTGCATTCCAGTCAACTGTAATTATTAGTACATCTTGACTGCATGTTTGATCTATTTCAGATTGCAGATGCTGATAGAAATCTTCCTTTTCTTCATTTGTGGCCTCAGTAGTAGATGCATATATTTGAATATTAGTCATATTAACTGGCCTTCCTTGTAGGCATATGGATATTATTCTATCACCGACAGCGCTGTATTTCAGGAAAAATCTTGAGATGTCTTTTTTGATGATGAATGCAACCACATTTCTCTTTAGTTTGTCTTTCCCAGCATAATAGACCATACAATTATTTGACTCAAAATGGTCCATGCCAGTCCATTTTAGCTCACTGATGCCTAGAATATCAGTGTTTACATGCACCATTTCTCTTGATGTTTTCTAATTTATTAGATTCATACTACATACATTCCATGTTCCAAATATTAATGGATGTTTACAGTTGTTTCTCCTTATTTTGAATTGTGCCACATCAGCAAATGGAGGTCCCTGAGGCTTTACTCCATTTCTGTCATCAAGGTAGACTCTATTTTGAGGGGGCACCTTTTCCCCAGTAGTCTTTTGACTGCCTTCCAACCTGGGAGCTCATTTTCTAGCACCATATCTAACAGTATTTCTTTGCTATTCATAGGGTTTTCAATGGTTACTTGTTTCAGGAATGGTTCACCAGGTCCTCCTCTCTAGTCTTTCTTAGTCTGAAAGCTCAGCTGAAACCTGTCCACCATGGGTGACATAGCTTTCAGCCTCATAGAAACATGCAAACCCCCACAATACAGCAAACTGACAGACGCGTGAGGGTATTGAAATATAGAACATGTCTAATTGGAATGTCAGAAACAGGAGGAAAAGTAATGGAGAAGATACAATACTTGAAAAAGTATGTCTAAGAATTTTGCAAACCTAAAGCCAAGCCACAGATACAGTAAGTCTTGGGAAACTCAAGTATGATGTGTAAATCTATATCTATATTTATATTTACACATATATTTACATACAGATATATGCATAAACAAGAGAAGGACATGGAAATCCACTTCCAAAGCATTCCTCAATCACCCACTGAAAACACTAAGGGTCATTATGTGTTGGACCTGACTCAAGGCACTTAACAACATAACAACATATATGAAATATATTTGCATCTAAATATGTGTGTTGTTGTTGTTAGGTGCCATCGAGTCGGTATCCAACTCATAGCAACCCTCATAGGGTTTTCAATGCCTGATTGTTTCAGGATTGCCTTGGGAGTGGATTGCCAGGTCCTTCTCCCATTTTTGCAGCTCTGGGAATTGAACTCGGGACCTCAGAGACTGCAGCGCAGCACTCTACCAACTGAGCTAAATCCCAGCCCCAATATGTGTGTATATTTTACATATAAATATATATATATATATATATATATATATATATATATATATATATATACACATATATAAAAGGAGGGAGATACCTAGCCACACATTATATGTATTAAGAAACAAAAACAGACTCTTTAAAGTTCTACAAAAATAAAAAATAATGTAAGTTATAATCAAAGGAGCAATTACAGGGTAAAAGCTGATTTCTCAATGAATAGAATGAACTCATCAAACTACTATCTGGTAGTGAAAGTTCTTAATTGGAAACACTGTCTTTATTATTCCTTGTCCTTTCCTTGCCATATACATCATAAAATTAGTACTTCATCAAAATTTTGTGATTGTGTGAATTTGTTTTTGTTGGCCTATAAATTAAGTATAATCTCAATTAAGATCTAACAGAGATTTCCCTTTTGGGAGAATTGACAAACTAACACTACGGAGCATATGGAAATACAGGTAACCAAATATACCAAAACAATTTTGAAAAGGATAAGTTTGCACTACGAGAGAGCAAGATTTATTCTAAAAAAATTAAGACAATATAGATGGAGACAAAATAGCAAAATAGGATGATGAAATGCAATAGCATGTCCAGAGAAAACCAACACATTAATGAAAACCTAATTTATGAAACAAAAGTCACGCAGAAAAATGAGGACTAAATAACCCTTCCAATAAAAAGACAATGGGTCAATTGGACATTCATATTTAAATATGAAACTTCCCTTATCTCACACCATTTAATTAATTTTGTTTGAAATATAATCTAAATGTGAAAGATAAAAAAATAAAATCTTAGGACAGATTGTACTTTTCAATGATGCTACAATGATAATGTTGTACCTACAAAGATGGGAACATCAGATTGGATATGACCAACCTTCCTATATTTTGTTGGAGAGTGCAGAAAAAGTTTCATGAGGAAAGTTACTCTTTGAGATTTCTCTTTTAGTATGAGATATTAACAGAGAATGTGAAAAATTCATTAATGGCAACATGCAATGGGAATGTAGCAGTGTAGAACAAGATTCAGCATAACAATATTATTTTTAAAAATAGATTAGAATGAAATGGACTGGAATTGCTTATTCAAAATCCAAATTGAGATATTAAGTTCCTGTGGAAGAATATGGCAACAGAAATGGAAGCCTGGAAAGATTCAGAAAACACTGCAAAGAAAGAATTACAGAAATTGGTAAGTAATGGGACATAGTCATGACAAAGACATGGTTTTGAACTTCAATGATTAGTTGAAATAGTATCATTAACAAAAATAGGAGTCCTCATAATTTTGAAAGCTAAAGAGAATTTAAACATCACTTATCTGAGAACTTTGTCTACACCTGTGTATTATTATGTGGCCTGAAAGAGGTTAGGGACTAGAACTAAGATTTACAAATTTTAATCCCATTTCTACTGCTTAGTAGCTGTGTCACCCTGGGCAAATAAGTTCTCCTTGTTTCAGCTCTTTCATTCATAAAATGAATAACAAAACCTGCCCTACCTCAAAGTGCTATTGATGTAATATGTGGCACACCTGCAGAAGTGCTCAATAAGCATTATGTAATATAATTACTGTTTCAGCGAACATTTATAAGGCAGTGACAGATATTTGAGATATGTATTCCATAAACAAGCATTGTAAGGTAAAACTACACTACTGTTTCCCAAGGTAAATGTTCTACATTTCAAATAGACTACATCCAAATACTGGAAAACATGATGACTTTTTGCTGGAAAATTGTAGCCCACACAGACAGATCAGCCCAAAATATTTTAAATCCCATGTGGAGAATTAGGAGTCGAGAATAAGCATATTTTAACAAAGTAGAAGAGATATGAGGGGTAAAAATAAGAATTTTGTGTATGTGTACATATGCTACTGGGGGTTGAACCTAGGACCTTGCACTTGCATGTTTTGCAAGTGCTGGACCACTGAGCGGCACTGTCAGCCCATTTTTTTTAACTTTTTGAGACAGAATCTCCCTAAATTATGCAGACTGCCTCTGTTCTTAAACATGCCATCCTCCTGCCTCCACCTCCTGAGTCGCTGGGATTACAAGCATGAGTCACCACCCCCAGCTCCAAAAATAAGAAACTTAACAGAGATAATTAATAGTCTTTCATATCAGTCCATTTATCAACCCTTCATATCTTCATACTGGAAAGTGCTTCCAACTAAGTATACACATCTGTTGTTTTTCACATTTGTATCAGGTAGATCAATTGATCCATATGAACCATCATATCCACTATACTCTTTGTTGATGGTCTGATTCATACTATACACTAACATGCTTTTCAACAAACTGATCATCCTTGAAGAATATCATGAATACTTTTTGTGACTTAATATATTAATAGTGTTTATAAGGAGGTGTTCTAGAGATTGTAGTTCCATGTTATCAAGGATATTATATTACTGAAAATTAATTCATTGATAATGCCTTGAGGGAATGGTCACATCTTCCAATGTGAATATGAAATAGAAAACATTTCTCAATCACTCTCTATATGCTCTACATCTCAGCAAAGGCCATAGCTCTGAACTTTGTACTGATTCACCAGACTAGAGATATGTAAACATGACAACTCCAGATTAATCTCATTCCAACAGAATTCTACTTCTCATTTGAAATCTTCATCAGTTCTCTACTGATATGCACATTTCTCATTAGGTTTCCAAACACACGTCTATCAGCCAGTATCTACACCTAGAATACTGCAGTAATAATGCATTTAATTTCTTTTAAAAACAAAAACTCTTCAACTATACAAAAAAATGCTATAAGCATATACTTATGGAAGCATAAGTAGAAGTGTTATATTCAGAGCAAGCATGCAGACAGACATCACTTTAACAATTTTTGAGTTTGGCAGTGACTAGTGATGAGTGGTTCCATTTGTGGAATTATAATAAATAGTACATTTTCACTTCATTAAGCAAATAAAATGTGGCTTAGTCAAAGTCACTTCTCATCTATTTCTATTACTCAATGTTGAACTAAGCAAATATAAAAAGTTAAAAATTTACCAGGCATGGTGGTGCATGCCAGTAATCCCAGCAACTTAGGAGGCAGAGGCAGGAGGATCTCAAGTTCAAGACCAGAGGCAGTCTGTATAATTTAGTGAGATCCTGTCTCAAAAAGTTAAAAGAAAAAAAATGGGCTGGGCATGCAGCTCAGTGGTCCAGCACTTGCAAACCATGCAAGCACAAGGCTCTGAGTTCAACCACCAGTACCAAAATAAAATAAAATAAAGTTAAAGATTTCAGCTGATCATTGTTTTGTGAGTCATTACCATATAGGTGGTGAAAAGGGACAATTCAGACAAAATTCTTTTGCATTTTTTCCTCCATATTTCCATACTTGTTGCTACTTGTTCTCATTCCTCCTGCTCTCCTTCTTGACTCCAATTATTTCTTCAATGAAACATGGAAAAGCACCATTAGTATCAGAAAAGCTAATAGAATAGTAAAATATTATCAGAGAATCATTTATCTCCCTAATCATATATTTTAAAGACAGAGTAGAATTGGACACAGTAATACATTTTATCAAAATAGTTCCTTCAGCTTGATTTGTTTGCATTTACAGAGAACATAAATCACTCAAATGGATATAGCCAATGGGCTGACATGTAAAAGTAAATTCAAATAATATTATAAAATCTTACCTGCAATTCTGTACTGTACTATATGTCAAGTTAAAGTAAGAGAGAGTGGATAAAAATTTCCAGAACCACAAGTTGGCTATTTATTATCACTAAAGTAAACACATCTTATGTAAGGCATACAGTCATCTTGTAAACTATAGATGAGGTACTGGCTGAAAACTAAGAGGTTCTGTAAATGTGTGTAATCTTGCTAGACATAATGATGTATGTAACAGCTTCTAATCAACTGTAGTCTATTCCTAGGAGAAACAATTCTTTTTCTCCAGGAGGAGGGGCACCCATTTATAATGTGCTTTTTAGCTGGGATAGAGAGGAGGAGGTCAGTGACCCATCATATTTTAGTGTGCCTGGGTACACAGATGATGTAGGAGAGCTGACAATATACACTACTAAAAGAACATATTTTGTGATCATTTATTTTCAAGCCTTATACTAAATGTACAAATTATTGTACTTTTATAAATAAGACACATCTTATAGTGATTTTATAATCTAATCACTAAGTGGTAGAATGTCTGACCACATTAGAATAAATCTATAAACATTTTTAAAATACTTGCCTGCTTTGCAAGAAGATGAATTACATGCTTTTTAGTAGAGATTAAACCCAGCAATGGTGAACTTTATTATATGTAAAGACTATTGTCAATAAATACATAAAATCTAAAATAAATACAAATAATACTATGTCTACTATTCAGTATCTAAAATTCACATATCCTATATCAAGGCACCTGTAAATTAGGTTAAATGATATCAATTGCCCTGGCTACTTCTGTAAAAGTTTCTTGATTAAATCTAAAGTTTGTTCTTAACTTCTAAGGACCCTTAGATTGGAGAATTAAACATCTATTTGGAGGATACATAATGTAGCATATTACACTCTAATATTTATGGTAACTTGAGCAACCCAAAAGCCCTCATATGATTCCTGGTATCCAGGCACCATGGTACATACCTATAGTTGCAGCAACTCAGGAGGCTAATGCAGGGGATCACTAGTCTGAGTACAGAGGCAGCCTACTTTATTTAGCAAGAACCTGTCTCAAAATAAGGGACTGTGGGTGTGGCTTACTGGCAGTGTACTTCCCTAACATGTACAGGGCCCTGGGTTCAAACCCTCAGTACTGAAAAAAATAAAAGACTATGACTGGAAACACCAAGAATAATATCCATTGGTATGGGTGCTATTAATGTTTACTAACCTTATTGCCAGTGGACAGGGTGGAAATGGGAGGCAGAAGAGGAGATGATTTGTAGCATTTGCCTGTTTGCATGGTGTAAATTCTCCCATCATGGAAAATTTCAAGATACAGGCATTATGTCACTGAATGTGGGGTTGGGAAGAGAGGTGCACTGGGCTCTCACATGCCAGTGTGAGCTGGCCCCAGCCCCTGCTGATCACCTATGGTATAACTCTAATAACTAACAGTAATAATCTTTGACTGAACTTTAGAGATGGGAGTTCAGAGAGGAAGAGCTATTCTATTCTCTAATAGAAATATTACAAAGTAGTTAGTATGCTTCATTTCCCAAGACAGAAAGCAAGAGATATAAGAAATTTTAGCAGCCTGTAATCTCAGCCTCCAGGACACTAAAGATAGAAAATCCCATATTTGAGGCCAGCCTAGTCTACATGGCAAAACCTTGTCTGGAAGAAAGAGAGGGGGAGTCAGAGAGGAAAAGAAGGAGAAAGGGGGAGAGGGAGAAACAGAGAGGGAGAGAGAAAGAGATAGAGACCCACAGAGAGAGGAAGAGAGAGAGAGAGAGAGAGAGAGAGAGAGAGAGAGAATATGAGCATGAATGAGCAGGAAGTAGAGAAGAAAGAAAGGAAGAAATTTAGAGAGTACTTCAAACATCCCTCTTTCCTTACTGCCTTGTAGTATCATACTCTAGAAATCTCAGAAGGCTTTTTTTTTTCTGTACTTGGTGGGGTTGAACCCAGGTCTTCATGCATACTGTAGAAGTGCTCTACGAATAAGTCTCAGTCCCAGTCCCCATTTTTAAATGTTTTGTTTGCTGAAGCAGGGTCTCCTGATGTTGCACAGACTGCCTGTGGTCTAAAAATTTTAGTCCTTGTGCCTCAGACTACTGAACACCTAGGATAAAATCAGGTATGCATCTTGGTGCGCATCAGTGCTGGTGATACATTTACAAGCTCATCTTCCTCCAGATTAAGATTGTTATAGGACAAATGGTGAGGGCACCCATCAGTAGCAACTTATAATATTGTATTTTCCAAAATTTCTCCACATAGGAGCTACTTTTGGCCTTATAGTAGTAGTCAAGAAATCAAAGCATTAATAAAATGAACCAATTTGTCCAAAGTGTCACATCTAGGTCTTCCTAACTGGGAATCTGGAACTTTGACCCCTTAATTAATTGAGAAAGCTGTACTGGGTTATACACTGGCTACACTGTCATCACTTATACATAGAATTTGATTTAAACTTCTTGGTTTAAAATTTATCCCAGCTGGACTCAGTGATGCATACTCATAATCCCAGCAACTCAGGAGACAGAGGCAGGAGGATTCCAAGTTTCAGGCCAGAGATAGCCTGCATAACTCAGTAAGACCCTGTCTCAAAATAAATTTGAAAAATTTGGGCTAGAGATGCTGTCTAATGGTAGAGCACTTGCAAAATATGGATGAGGCCCTGGGTTCAACATCCACATACAGAAAAAACATCCAGTAACACCATATATTGGCCATTTATCATTTATGGTAAAGAATTAAGGCTGTCCAACTTATCCATAAATGACTTTAATGATTTTGGTCTTTGTTTAGCAAAAGACTAAAAAGATTGCTCATCATGACCAAGTGGGATTTATTCCACAGGTGCAAGGCTGGTTCAACATACAAAAATCAATTAATTCAATATATCTAGAGACCTGCAAATAAAAAACACATGAACGTCTCAATCAATGCTGAGAAGACCTTTGACAAAGTGCAGCACCTTTTCATGATAAAAACCCTGGAGGAGACAGGCATAACAGGAGAATATCTTAACATCATAAAGGCCATGTATGACAGACCTACAGCCAACATCATATTAAATGGAGAAAAATTGAAACCATTTCCTCTAAGATCAGAAACAATAAAAGGATGCCCACTCACTCCTATCTTACTTAATATTGTCATTGAAGTAGGCCCTGAGCAATTAGACTAGAGAAAGAAATCAAAGGGAAACAGGTAGGCAAAGAAGAGAGCAAATTATCCTTACTTGCAGATGACATAATACTTTACCTAAAGGACTGCAAAACCTCTGCTAGAAAACTTTTAGGCCTAATTATCTCCTTTAGCGATAGGGGTAGAATACAACATTAACATTCAAAAATCAGTAGCCTTCCTTTACACAAACTGTGAGCAGGAAGAGAAGGAAATTAAGGCAACAATTCCTTTCACAATAGCCCACCAAAAACTTAAATACTTAGGGATCAATCTAACCAAAGATCCTACAGATTTCTACAAGGAAAACTTCCAAACATTAAAGAAAGAAATTGCAGAGGATACTATAAGGTAGAAGGACCTCCCTTGTTCATGGATTGGGAGAATCAATATTATAAAAATGGCTACAGTAACAAAAGTAATCTATAGATTTAATGTAATTCCCATTAAAATTCCAATGACACGCTTTACAGAAATAGAAAAAATAATCCAAACATTCATATGGAAACACAAAAGACCATGTACAGCCAAAACACTCTTAAGCTGCAAAACTCATGCAGGCGGGGTCACAATCCCTGACTTTAACCTGTATTACAGGGCTGTAGTAGCAAAAATACCTTGGTAATGGCACAGAAATAGGCCTCAAGACCAGTAGAACAGAACTGAAGAAACAGAGATACACCAACCTATCTATAGCCACCTGATCTTTGTCAAAGGAGCAAAGCAGGCAAATTGGAGAAAGGATACCCTCTTCAACGAATGGTGCTTGGAAACTTGGATTTCCACTTGCAGAAAAATAAAAACAGATCAGCACCTCTCAATATGCACAGAGTTAACTTGAAATAGATAAAGACCTCAACATAAAACAGAAACCTTAAAATTACTAGAAGAAAAGATAGGCAATACATTCCAACATATAGGCATAGGAAAGCATTTCCTTAATAAGACTCCAATTGCTTAGGAAATTGAAACATAGATAAATGGGATTGCATGAAATTAAAAAGCTTCTGCATAGCAAAGGAAACAATCAACAGAGTTAAGGAAGAGCCCACTGAATGAGAGAAAAATCTTCACATCCTACACATCTGACTGCCACAGTCCAGCTGCAGCCTAGGATCCAGGGTTTCCAGAGGCAGATGAAGAGTTGGGGATTGGGTAACAGACACAGTAGCTCGGAGACTATGTGAATCTGTTCTGTTTAAATTTTGTAGGGAAAAATTGGGAAGAAATTGGCAAAACCTCCCAAACTGGGAAAATGGCGTGTGAATATCTGGTTTGTAAGTTAGAAATCTAGGGAAAATGAAAGTAACTTGGTTGTACATTTGTACAAAACCCTTTCTGATTGGACAATTGGACTGAAAGTTGATTGGCTCAGGCCATTCCATGGGCGAGCTACAAAAAGAGCTGCACTGTGGCAGCTCGACCCTTTTGGCACCACCTTTTAGGCCCCTTTTGGCACCCCTTTCTGTGCCTTCTCGCCCGTTCCTGCCTGGACCATCAATGAGGAAACGCCTCTCCCATTGCTCTCCCCCGGACCTTTGATGAGGAAAAAACACTCTCCCGTCACAATCATCAGCAAGGAAAAGAACCTGCTCTCCATCTGACCACCAACGAAGCAACAGCTGTCTCCTCGTGACCACTGAGATGACCAACACAGGTGTTTGCCCCTGGAAGGCAAAAGTGCCTGAGGCTTTTCCTTTCTCCCATCTCCTCCGGGGTCCTGAGGGCCGCAGGAGTCTGCGCCCCTCACCTGAGGGTCCCGAGTAAATTGCGTTTAGTATCTGTGTGCACGGCGGCGCAGCCTGTCCGAACCTCCAGGCCAGACCAGGAGGCGTGTGCCCGACATAGAGTTGGCGCCCGAATGTGGGGCCCAACATAGTTGGTGCCCAAACAGGGACCCAACAATTTTTCAGAAAATTCAATGTTTTATACAATTTTTTAGGCTTAGATGGTGTAAGCAGTAAGAATAGCACATGCAGTTATTCATGAAACAAAGTTTCACAAGCACCAGTTAATCATAACAACCCATAGTTCAAAACACAAACTTTACTATCTCGAGACACCAAACACATGGAAGTTTTCTTTCTTTTTAGACTTTTTATAAATGATAAACTATAATAGGGTATTTGAACTCTGTCCTTATTGAACAACAGCCTCTACTCTTTTTCTCTAACTGGGAACCAAGGTCTATAGATAAGCACCTCCCCATGCTGTGTATCCACTCTTTTCCCCAGCTGGGAACCAAGGTCGGCCTTTGGACAGATAAGCACCTCCATGTTAAATTGTCAAGGAGGCTTTTGTGCTGTGGGAGCAGGCCTGTGTAATTTTTTTTATTGTTCTATACTTTCTTTGTAAAACTTAACTATCATAGGTGGGGCCACTTTAGTCTAAGTAGGGGCTAACAACTCAGCCTGTTGCAGCTGAAGCATAAATTACTTAACACTTGAGTTCCAGGGTGGAAATTGCTGATCAGCTTTAACTAGAATATTGTCCACATAACCCTTACAATTGGTGGTCATTACTTCTAATTCATTTACAAATTCCCCCAGTCATGTCATTCTTTCAGCATTTGTTTCATTAGAACTTAATACAATATTAGTTATGAGTATTAGTCCTAAATATAAAGTAATCATAATAATTAAAAGCAGTAATCCTATTTCTAAAAAGCAAAAAGCACATATTCCTTTTCTCCATCCCCATCCATTTCTTGGAAGATGAGTTCCTTGAACCCTTCTTCCCCATATCCGGACCTTGTCAGACAATATGGTTAGAAATGGCTGTGGCATCTGACAGAGGACTAATTTCCAGAATTTACCAATAAAGCAATTCCCAAGACAACAAATAATCCAGTATAAAAGCTGGCAAAGGAACTGAATAGACAGTTCTCAAATGAAGAAGTTTGTAAGGCCATGAAACACATGAAAAAACTGCTCAATATCCCTAGCCATTAGGGAAATGCAAATCAAATAACTCTGAGATTCCACCTTACTCCAGTAAAAATGACCAAGATTAATCAAACAAATAAGAAATGCTGGCAAGGTATGGAGAAAAAAGAACCCTCTTACACTGTTGATTGGGCTGTAAATAGGTTTAACCATTTTGGAAATCAATATGGACATACCTCAGAAAAATGAAAATAGAACTGCCATATGACCCAGTTATACCACCACTGGGTATATACCCAAAGGGAGACAAGTCATCATACCACAGGGACACCTGCATCTCCATATTCAATGTAGCACTTTTCACCATAGCATGGATATGGAATAAACCAAGGTGCCCATCAACAGAAGAATGGATAAAATAATTATGGTACATATACACAATGGGATATTACTCAGCAATGGAAACTGAAATAATGTTATTTGTAGCAAAATGGATGGAATTGAAGAACATCATCTTCAGTGAATGAAAATAAGCCCAAAAAGAGAAATATCATATGTTCTCCCTCATATGTGGGTGCTGAATCATAGTTAAAGGAAGGAAAAATCCTGTGCATAAGTTGAAATATAAAAAATGCACAATTAAACTAAGCATAGAAGGGACAAGTTAAGGAGTGCAAAGAAGAAGGGAAGGATCTAGCAGAGGGAAGCAAAGATTGGAGAACATTGGATGGGGAGGAGGGTGAATGAAGAAGGATGAAAGGGGAGAGGTCAATCTCAATGTAAACAGGACAAGTTCATGAGTATGTTGGAAAAATACAGGATGGTAACCCAAATAAGTATCAGAGTTTAATTATGAACTAGCCATAAGGATCCATATACTTTGTGGGTAGATGAAAGTGTTGCTAGAAGTGATGTAAAGGATGCATAATGGAAGAAACCATTGCTGTATTACTCTGTACCTCACCATTATTTACTAATAAAGGGGAAAAAAGAAATACTTTCTTGCCCCCAAATATTTTCCCTCTGAAATTATTGAATTTATATAAGAATGCCTCTAAAAACAAAAATCATGGCAATAAACATCTTGTGTTCCCAGGGATATTGGTGCTTTCTGAATTAAAATTATTTAATAGTACTTATTTTTCTTCTTTCCTTCTTAAAAGAATATTTTAAATAAAATGGAATATCAGAAATCCAGTAAGCAATGCAACAAATGACCAAAAGAACATTTCTAGTGGATTAATTCAGATTAAGAGTCTCATTTCTGCTGGATGGCATGCCATACTGTATTAGTTCCAGTTTACTCAAGAGGCTGGTGCAAGAATACCACAAATTTGAGGCCAGAGACAACCTACACAAATTAGGGAGACCCTGTATGAAAATAAAATATAAAAATGGAGTTGAGAGTGCAGCTCAGTGCCTACCATATGGGAGGGGCTGAGTTCAATATCCCAGTACCACAAAAATATCCATTTATAAGAAAACTAATAGTAAAAATGATGATTCTGGTGTATGACAGAATTTTGAGTTATGAAATAAGATTTTTACATTCAGAAATTACTATGAAATTGATCTACCATATCACCCAGCTATAACACTATTGGGAATTTACCCAAAGGAAGATGTGTCATCATACCACAGAGACAGCTGCATCTCCATGTTCAATGCAGCATTTTTCACAATAGCAAGGATATGGAATCAACCAAAGTTCCCATCAACAGAAAAATGGATAAATAAAAAACTATGGTACATATACACAATGGAATACTACTCAGTAATCAAAAAAAATGAAATAATGCCATTTGCAGAAAAATGGATGGAATTGGAGAAAATTATTTTAAGTGAATGAACACGAGCTCAGAAAATGAAATACCACATGTCCTCACTCGTATGTGGGAGCTGAATCAATATTATAAGGAAAAAATCCTATGCAGAGGTTGAAACATAATTTTTAAAAAGCTAAGAAGGTCTTATTGTAGATGGTCTAGAAAATTCATGTAATAGTTCTGACAATGTAAAAAGAAAGTTCACTACAGAAAAAGTTTCTATCTTAAATGGAACTGGAACCCAAGGATATTTAGTAAAATATTAACATAAAAAGACAAGCAAATGGAAGAGAAGTCTTTGGTGGAGGGGTGGGACGAGGGAAGGAAGCGCACAAGAGGGTAAGGGGTAACTTATATGCATAATGTATAACAAAATACATATATGGAAATGTCACAATGTAAAACATGTCAGAATGAATCACATTAAGATGTACATTAAAATTTTCCAATAAAAAAATTACTGTGACAGGTTTGTAATATTAAAACTTTTAGAAGTATTTCGACTCCATAAATTGAAATAATTTTTTTCTCCTTAACTACATCAGTAAATACTATCAACTACAATGTCCTGTCCTCCAGCAGCACTATGGTTTAGGCTTTTCTTTAAGTCATTTGTTGTTGTTGCTATTGTTAGGTACCATCAAGTTGGGTCCAACTCATAGCCACACTCATAGGGCTTCAATGGTTGATTGTTTCAAGATTGCTTTGGGATTGGATTGTCAAGAACTTCTGTTTTGCAGTGCTGGGATCAAGCCCGGGTCCTCATAAAGGCACAGCAGCACTGTACCAACTGAGCTAAACCCCAGCCTTAACTCATTTAGAAAAGACATATTAAGTATGTGGTATCTCTGTCAGTACACTTCTATTGTACATCCAATTCAGACATCAGTAATTGATCAAGGTAAACCTTCTTGCTGAGCCTAGATGTGAGCACATAAAACTTGTCAGAAAATGCTAGATAGTTTCAACCATTAATCATAATCTATTTGCCATTCCTGATATGGATTATCATAACTCAGTAGTAAGATTTAATACGACATTCAGCCAGATTCTGATCATTTAAAAGTATTTCCTAAAACATAAGGAAAATTTATATTAACAAAGAATTTCTAAGAGTTTTTGTTTTTAAACAGTAAGATAATCTAATACATAAAAACACTATTTAATACACAATAAAAATGTTATTTTAAAAGTTAATCATTTAATATCAGTATATGTTAAAAATCCTAAAAACAATACAGGAAAAAAAAACCTTGTTAATATTGTTAGTAATACATACATATATATATATATATATATACATACATGTACATACATACATATACATATATATATACATACATATATATGTATGTGTGTGTATATGTGTGTAAAACATATTAGAAGAAATGAAAGTTTAAATTCAGGAAATCTTTATGTAAATACTTTGCAATTATAAGATAAGTCACCTTTTTTGCAGTATAGTAGGTTTGAACCCAGTGACTTGTACATGCTAACCAAGCACTGCACTGCTGAGTTGCACCTTCAGCCCCTATTTTATTTTTTAATCTTTGAGACAATGTCTCACTAAGTTGCACAGATCACCTCTAGACTTGAACGTGCAACACTCTTGCCTCAGCCCCTGAGTAACCAAGATTACATGGATGTGCCATGGTGCCCATTACTATTTTTAATATGCAATATTATATTAAAAGGCTTAGGCAATTTCCCCTACTTCAATAATGAGTTTACTTAGAGAAAGCTAAAATTTTCTTATTTTTGAAATTTATTGATAGTTTTCATTTAGGATGAATGCTACATAGAATAATCCTTCAGTTAAGAGTCAGAATGTCTACTATATGCATCGTAGAAAATCATACCATACCTCATAAATATCTACAGTTATCATTACATGTTAACCAAAACGGTGTTATATAATATATAAGTAAATGAAAGTGTCGATAACCCTGATTTAATAATTGTACTCTGTATATATGAACTGAATTGTCACTCTGTACCCCATAAATATGTACAATTAAAATATTTACTTAAGCCGGGCATGGTGGCACATGCTTGTAATCCCAGCAACTTGGGATGCAGAGGCAGGAGGAGTTCAAGTTCAAGACCAGAGATAGTATGTGTAATTTAGCAAGACCCTGTCTCAAAAAGTTAAAAAAAAAAAAAAGGTGGGCTGGGAGTGCAGCTCAGTGGTACAACACTTGCAAAGCATGCAAGCATAAGATCTTGGGTTCAGTTCCCAGTACTGAAAGAAAAAAAAATTACTTAAAAGAGTCAGAACATCTGGGTTCTGGACACAGATCTTCCATTAATTACTTATATAGGAAAGGAAAAGTAACTTAACCTAGTTGATCCCCTAAAAAATGAGTGGACTGGACTGAATCATCTCTAAGATCCTTTCAATTTTCAGTATTGCAGAACCATCAGAGAAAATTAACATTTTGTCACTTAGTATCATATATACTACATACTGAGTCATTTAGTTTTTTAAGCTTCCTAGCCATTAAGTCACATTAGTTATTTATAGTGTTTTTAATGAGATATTTTTACTTGGTGACTTATAAACAAAAATATCTTTAAATTGAAGGATTTTATATTTCTTGAATTATTTTATCTTAGGGGATCATGATATATTTTTGGATCTGAAGGCCAATGATAAGCTTTAAGGGTAGAGCATGTGGACCTATGAAATGATCAGCAAAATTATTTGCATATTTGTGCTTATATTTTTATCTAGTTATCAATACAGTCCATCATTTAGAAAAAATCTAAATGCTGTCTGAATCAGATTCCCATTTCTTTGAAGGGATAGTATCAAATCACTAGACTGAACTGACTTCAAAAACATATAAATCAATAGATTTAGATTAAGAACATATACCCCTACATTTAACAGAAAGATGTCCTTGAACACTTAAACCTCATCTCCTTAATTGGATAACTAGCCATTCTGAGAATTTAATCCCAATTAGTGACCCAAATAAATGGAAAAACAGAGCTTTATATAGATCAATAGGTATATAGAAAAAGATTACCTGGTTTGACATTATACAGGTAAAGATTTGAATTCCTACCCTATTGCTTGTTTCTGTTAATTATAGAGAAATTAATCTCTCTAAGCCTCAGGTATGTCTCTTATAAAATGTAATAATTCAAATTTTATCACATTATTGATTTTTATCTCCTGAACATTTTTCAAATTATATTCTACCTACCACTTCCAGCCTGCAACTGTACCACTGTGGCACTCAATCCCGTCAGATTTTGGAAGATAAGCAAGGTCAGGCCTGGTTCATACTTGGATGGGAAACCACCTGGGAACACCAGATGCTGTAAGCTTGGGAGAAGGACCCAGCAACCCACTCCCAAAACAAAATCAGCCATTGAAAACCCTATGAACAGCAGAGACGCACTGACAATAGTGTTTCACCTGTTGTATGTAGGATTGCTGTGAATCAGACACCGACTCAAGGGCACCTAACAACAACCACCTACTCCCAACCTCACTTTGGACACCATCATCTTTTGCCTCACTCCAGCACTTTCACTGGTCTCTGTGCTTCCAGAGACCTCTAGCCATTATTGTGCTACAAATAGTGCAGTCTCCATTCCCACACATAACAATTTAAAAATTAAATTTAGTATTAAGGCCTTATAGGATTTACAAGTTTCACTGATATAAATACTCCTAGCTATGGCTACTTAATATGATGTCCTTAAACATGGAGTTGGGAAGACATGTAGCTAATCACCTCTTGCAGAGCCAGTACAAGTAGAATATCAGTATAAGGTGGAACACTTTACACCTTACCTCAGATAATAACCAGCTTAGTCTCATGATATATGACTGTGAATAAAATTCTTTTTCTATCACTATTTAATGGTGACATTATCACTGCTCACATTTTTGACACAAAAGAAAAAGATTTCACTAATGGAAAACAGAAAAATGAGTATGGGAAATATCAGATCCTTAATATTTATTATTATGAGTAGGTAAATAAATGCAGCTTTGTTATAAAATCCTTTTGACTGATTTCAGTCAATTGCAAGATAGGAATGTTATTGCAGTGTTTTATGAGAAAGAATAAATTGATTAATGCTCAACACAATAGTTCACAATGTTAACAACAAAAAAAATTAGAAAATAATGCTTGACAGAGCTTAACAAAATATCTAGTACATTAGAAGCAATCAATAAGTAATTTTAGTGATTACAAGTGTCATACTGTCTATAAATTTTCCCATAAACTAGGTACAAGATGATACATACCTGTAATCCCAGCAACTCTGGCAGCAGAGCCAGGAGGATTACAAATTCTCTGGAGGCCAGAGGCAACCTGAACAAGTTAATAAGACCCTGTCTCAATATAAAAATAAAGCAGGAACTGAGAGTGCAACTTCATTTTAGAGCACTTCAAAGAACACATGAGGCCCTGGATTCAGTCGCCCAGCACCACACACAAAACCAAAATTTCCACAAACATGAAACAAAAATTCTCCAAAAGAAAGTGAGCAAGTGCAAAATGGAGTTAAGGTGGAAAAAAAATTAGCCATGCTTTTTACATGTCTCAGGTTTACTCCATGAAATAGTCTATTTTTTTAGACAATGATGGAGTAAACTGCCCATTGCTCCCTGATCTATCTATCATCTCCTGATTTAGCTAACCAGGGCCTGAGTGAAACTTAAAATTGGAAACCACAACTCTCTAAACTCTAGATCGTGGTTTAGCCATCAAAGAATACCTTTCCCATACATCTGCCTTCAGACCTTATCCTTAGAAAGAAAGGGAGAGGGACAGGGACAGGTGAGAGAGAGACTGACACATCCAAGCATGAACTTAAAACTGCAGAAAAAACTGGATGTATTTCGAGTGGATTAGGGAGAGAGAGAAAGGAGCATGTTGTAGTCTTGGTCATTGAGTACTTCTTCCTGTTCTGGAGCCCAAGCTTCTAACCTATGTACTGTTTTCACAGCATACTTTTTCTTAGTGTTCCATTTATTCAATTATATTGAAGCAAAAAGGAAATATTAAAGGATAAAATTCTTTCTCTTCCTGTCTTCTAATCATACCCCCAATGGGAACCTGTATTAGGAGTTTAATGCAAGTGCTGGGTTTTCTCCATTTGCCCCAAAAGATACATTTTCCAGTCTGACCCTGATCGATGCCCCAGGTGACTGACCTCAGGTCTTTATCAATGGGCTTCTTCATCTTTCAGCTTTGAGTTGGATTTTGCCATAGAAAGATGAATAATAAATTGGAAAACCAGTGGGAAAATAAATTTGTTTCTCTGTCTCCTTCCCTGAAACTCCATGATTTGGCAGTGATTTTATTCAAAAGCCCCAGTTCTAGTCCATCAGTCTTTCTCTGTAGCTACATGCATTACTGAACACCATGGTATTTGCATAAAAACAGATACATATACAAATGAAACAGAATAGAAAACCCAGAAATAAATGCAAACATCTCCATCCAATTGACTCTCAATAAAGCTGCCAAAAACATACATTCTGGGAAAACCAGATATCCACATGAAAAAAAAACTAAAACTTGGCCCCATCTCTCACCTTGTACAAAACTCAACTGAAAATGGATCAACAACCTGAATGTAAGATCTGAAACTTTGAAACTTGTAGAGGAAAATATAGCAAAAACACTTCAAGGTATTAGTACCCAATGATTTTCTGAATAGGGCTCCCAAAGCTGACAAATAGGGTTAGATCAAACTAAAAATCTTCTGCATAGCAAAAAAAAAAAAAAAAAAAAGATCAACAAAGTGAATAGACAACCTAAAGAGTGGAAGAAAATCTTTGCCAGCTATTCATCTGACAGAGAATTAATATCCAGAATATATAAAGAACTCAAGAATCTTAGCAACAAAAGAATTGTTGTTATGTGCCATCGAGTCAGAGTCCAACTCATAGCAACCATATGTACAACAGGTGAAACACTATTGTCAGTGCTTCTCTGCTATTCATAGGGTTTTCAATGGCTGATTATTTGGGGAGAGTGGGCTTCCGGGTCTGTCTCCCAAGCCTATAGCACCTGGTGTTCCCAGGCAGTCTCCCATCGAAGCACTAGCCAGGTCTGGCCCTGCTTAGCTTCTGAGATCTGATAGGATTGGATGCCACAGTGGTATGGCCGTAGGCATCAAAAGAATAGGTAATCTAATTTTAAGTGAGTAAATGATGTGAATAGACATTTCTCAAGTGAAAAGCAAATGGACAATAAATATATGAAAAATTCTCAATATCATCAGCCATCAAGGAAATGTGTAACTAAAATGAGATTCCATGTCATCCCAGTTAGAATGGCTATGATCAAATACAGTAATAATAACAATAGATATTGGTGAGGATATGGAGAAAAAAGGAACACTTACACACTGTTGAGAGGGCATATAAATTAGTATAGCCATTATGAAAAAACAGTATGGAGGTTTCTCAAAAAGCTAAAAATAGTATTATCACATGATCCAGTTATTCCACCTGGGGATATATGTTTATGAAGGAAATGAAGTCAGGATCACAAAGGGATACCTGTCTACCCATATTTATTGCAGCACTACTCACAATCACTAAGACAGAATCAGCCATGGTATCCATCAACAGATGAATGGACAAAGAAAATATAGGATAGATATATATATAGATACATACATACATACATACATACATACGTACGTATGTACATACATACATGCATAGTTGGGTGATATACACACCATGGAGTGTTATTCAGCCATATAGCAGAACAAAATCCTGCCATTTACAGGAAAATGGATGGAATCAGAGTACATCATATTAAAGGAAATAAACCAGACACAGGCAAGTATTGCTTGTTTTCTTTCATATAAGGAAATGAAAAATACAACAACAAAAAGGCAATTGGAAAGTAAAATAAGGATTACAAGGAAGACAAAAGGGTACTGAAAGAGAGGGGAGAGAGCGGGAAAGTCAAAAGGTTAATAGACCTGATCATTGCACATTGCACCCATGTGTGGAAATATCACAGTGAATTCCATGAATTTGTAAAATTTATATATGCTAACAATAATTATAATTTTAAAATATTGTTGGAACACAAAAAGAGCCTCGGTACGAAATAGACCATTAAGATGGAATAATTAAAGTTTAATGAAGGGATGGTATAAAAGGCTATATACAAGCTTAAAGGAAACTAACAAGGGATGGTAAAGCAGAAGCTGGTAGTAATGATGAAAAACCATTACAATTCTTTGGTTTGGAGGTATAAATGGAGAGAATAGATAGATAGATAGATAGATAGATAGATAGATAGATAGGCAGACAGATAGATAGTAAATATATGTCTCTAGATGTAGCTGTAGCTATGACTGTAGGGCAGGACCACATGCAGGCACTTCCAACCTGCAGCTTGATAAGTATAGTGCCCTCCCCTCATGTTTATGCCCCTCACTCACTATAATAGTAGTTATTCTACCATTTAATTTTTAATGATATCATATTATAATGGCATTTTACAATAAATTCTACTTATTCATTAGTAACAAAAGAATGACCATAATATATTGTTTTTAAAAATAAGGATAAAGCCTTGTGGAAGGTTTAAAAAAAAAAAAAACTCCTTCCTCTGGTCAAAGTCCATTAAAAGTCAAGTAGCATTAAAGCCAATTATTTTTTTTAAAAAATCACATATGTTGCCTTTATGGCAAAATCATAATGTACATATATAGATAGATATACTCACAAAACAGACATGCAAGTAGAAAGGAGATCATTGGTGAGAAGGCAGGAGATGGGAGAGGAGGGTTATAAGAGAGTGAGGGGGAAATTAATGTGAACAATGTACAATGAAATGTGTGTACAGAAATGTCACAATAAGACCCATTAAGTTGTACATTAAAAATTACTAATGAAAAATTTGGGGAAAAAAAGGCTAATTATGAAAAGTAATTTTTGGTTACCTAGGGCCTGGCAATCCACTCCCAAGGCAATCCCAAAACGGTCAGCTATTGAAAACCCTATGAGGGTCGCTATGAGTCGGATACCGACTTGAAGGCACCTAACAACAACAACAAGAAAATATGTCTGTAGCCATGCCACCCTAGCATCTGATCCTGCCTGATCTCAAGGGCTAAGCAGAATGAGCCTGCTTAGTCCTTGGATGGGAAACCACTTGGAATACCAGGTCCTGCAGGCTAGAAAGAAGGACCTAGCCATCCACTCCTGAAGCAATCTGCCATTGAAAACCCTGTGAATATCAGAGAATCACTGACAATAATTCCTGGCATGTCATAATGTCAGAGAGTGTTTCATTCTGTTGTATATAGGGTTGCTATGAGTTGGACCCAACTTGATGGCACCTAACAACAGCAACAACAAGAAAATATAAAACACCTTTATGGTCTTACTGTAAAGAATAAAATAGGCATATCAAATATAAAAATTGATAAACATTGCTATATTAAAGTATTTAAAAGATACAAATATATACATATATATATATATATATATGTATATAGCAGGGATACCAAAAATGTATGCACATTTTAAGTTATGTTATCTATTATTACTTTCAAAGTTGAATTATGGTAGCAATGTGTAGTATGACCTCTTGTAATTCCAGAAATCAAACATTACTTACCATTCATCTTTTGTTATCAGTATATATTGAGTACTATAGTTTAATGCCTGCAGCTATACTGCTGTGGCATGCAATCCCAGCAGATCTCAGAAGCTAAGCAGGGTTAGGCCTGGTTAGTACTTGGATGAGAGACCACCTGGGAACACCAGGTGCTATAGGCTTAGAAGAAGGACCTGGCAACCCACTCTGTGGACCACAACAAATTATGAATAACATTGCAAAGAATGGGAATACCAGAACACTTAATTGTACACATGAGGAATCTGTACATGGACCAAGAGGCAGTGGTTCAGAAAAAACAAGGAAACATTGCCTGGCTTAAAGTCAAGAAAGGTGTGTGTCAGGGCTGTATCCTTTCACTGTACCTCTTCAATTTCTGTGTTGAGCACATAATCCTAGAAGTTGAACTTTATGAAGAAAACACAGTATCATTATTAGAAGAAGATCATTAACAACCTGTGTTATGCAGATGATACAATTCTGCTTGCTGAAAGTGAAGAGGATTTGAAACTTTATTGATGAAGATCAAAGAACACAGCCTTCAGTGTGGACTGTGCCTCAACATTAACAAAACCAAAATCCTTACAACTGGGTCAGTTTGCAGCTTCATAACAAATGGAGAAAAGATAGAGATTGTCCAAGATCTTGCTTTACTTGGTTCTATAATCAAAACCCATGGAAGTAGCAATCAAAAAATCAAAAGATGCATTGCATTGGGAAATGCTATTGCAAAAGCCCTCTTTAAAGTGTTGAAAAGTAAAGATGTCACATTGAAGATGAAGGTGCATCGACATATACCATGAAATTTTCAGTCATATCATACAGTTGTGAAAGCTGGGCATTGAATAAGGGAGACAAGAGAAGAATTGATACTTTTGAATTATGGTGCTGCAGACAAATATTAAGTATGTTTTGGCCTGCCAAAAGTGCTAACAGATCTGTCCTACAAGAAGTACAACCAGAGCGCTCCTTGGAAGCAAGGATGGCTAGGCTGTATCTAATGTATTTTGGACATGTCAGGACATCATGTTTGGGAGAGTGGCAGGTCAACGATAAAAAGGAAGACCTGCAACTAGATGGATTGACACAGTGGCTGCTATGTTGTTGTTGTTGTTGTTGTTGTTGTTAGGTGCCCTCTAGTCGAGTCCGACTCATAGTGACCCTCACAGGGTTTTCAATGGCTGACTGTTTTTCGGGACTGCCTTGGGAGTGGATTGCCAGGTCCTTCTCCCATTTTTGTGGTGCTGGGAATTGAACTCAGGACCTCAGAGACTGCAGCGCAGCGCTCTACCAACTGAGCTAAATCCCAGCCCACAATGGCTGCTATAATGGATTTAAAATAGATCATGCACCTGGCACAGTGTAGGAGAGTGTTTCATTCTGTTGTACATAAGGTCACTATTAGTTGGACCTGACTTGATGGAACCTAACAACAACAACTATTATGGATATATATGGAATTCGGCAGGTGTGAGTTTGAATCACAGCCATACCAATTGTTAACTGAACAAATTTAGTCAAATTGCTTAGTTTTTATGCAATTGCATTTGTTTGTAAAATAAGGATAAATCTGTATTTTTATCTTGTAATGAGATAATAAAAATACCTAATGGAGTTTTTGTGATGATTAATTCAATTAATATACATAAAAATGCTTTGAAACATCTCTGGTTCATAGATGCATATAAACATTATTTTTCAATATTTAATTATTATTATTATAAATGTGTTCTTTTTGAGGAATTTAATAACTCTAAAATTTATAGGAAAAACTAAAGATCTATAAATTCTTGAGACAAACATGGAAGAAAAAAATAAACAGGGTTAAATGTCCTCTCATGTGCTAAAACATACTGTAAAACAATCATAAACAAAATCTTATGGTGCAGAAATAAATGATCCAAATGACTTGATTTGATATTTTTCTCAGAGACAGAGGGAAGTAAGCCACTTAGGAGCACAAGGAACTATATAGGTGTCAGTATTCATGTCTATACAATAAATTTCCCAACACTTTTGATCAGGGGATTCTTATGTGAGAGTCTAGAGTTTCAGCAGCATCCTTAGTCTATGGAGAAGGGCACAAGGCTTCTGACCAGAGTGCAACTGTCAAGAAACTAAAGTGAGCCAGGCAAATGTCATAACAAGACTCATTAAGTTGTACATTAAAAATTACTAATAAAAAAGTTTTAAAAAAAAAGTCAGCCAGGCACTGTGGTTCAATTCTGTAAGCCCAATCGAATCTCAGGCATCTGAGGCAGGAGGATCACAAGTTTGAGGACAGAGGCAGCCTACACAAATTTGCAAGACCTCCTCTGAAAATAATATAAAAGGGGCTAGGGTACAACTTGATGGTACAGCACTTGCCTTGCAGGCATGAGGCCCTGCATGCAACCCCTCAGTACTATACTAAGAGAGAGTGAAAGAGAAATAAGAGAGAGAGGGAGAGAGAGGGGGAAAGAGAGGAGAGAGGGAGAGAGAGAGAGAAGGATGGAGGGAGAGACAGGGAGGGAGGGAGGGAGAGAGAGAGAAAGGGAGGGAGAGAGAAGGAGAAAGGGAGAGAGGGAAAGAGAGAGAGATATTAAACTCTACTCCGCCTCCAACCTTGTGCCTGAAATATGCCATCCTAGAGGACTACACACTCAGTTTTTGCACATCTCAGAGCACTTACTCTCTTAGGTTCTTCACAAAATTCATTTGGGCCAATATTTCCAAACTAAAGACAACCCTCCTCTCAGGATTCTATGCCATAACTAGAGGGCTTAGCTGATCAAAACAAAGGTATATCCTATACCTAAGTGCAAATCTGCAAGCTTTGTAGAAAAGATTCATACTGAATTCCTCTTCTACTGGGTAAACTGCTATGCAAGATACCCCTAAGCACTCTTTCTGTATCACAAAAAGCAAAGTGAGAATTCTCGCAGTTGATACCCATAGATTTTCCAAGTATACTTTACTGGGAATGTTGTTTACCACAATTTATTGAGGTCTCTGATGTTAGGTTGTAAACATAACAATTGAGAGGGGTTTGCTGCTAAATAAATAAATAAATAAATATATATATATATATATATATATATATATATATATATATATATCCTGAGTTAATTCACAAAGACAAATGATGGAACTACATCTATTTGTTACTCATCTATAAGTACAAGACTCAAACTTACCAGGATCATGAATAGTGTCACCAACGGAGGGTAGATGGCACCTGAACACTGTAGAGGTGACCTCACCCACAAGAGGTAGTGATGAACCATATTCCCAGTTAGTTTCTTTCTGTGGTGTGACAGATCCCTTCAGGCTGGATGTGACCATCAACATTTTAAAGTAGAGTAGATTTGATGACCTGGGAGACATTGGCCTAAAGCCAGAGGAACAAAATAGGATCAATTACAAAGTTGAGGGTTAGCCTTCCCTAGTGTAAGGAGGAGAGATACCATCAGCTGAAACCCTCAGGAGACCCCTGCCCCTCATATTTACAATCCCTATATAAGATAGAAATAATTAGCAGGGGTGAGACTTGTCTGTGGTCCAGTTACCCATGGAACTGCTTGATAGGATCCTCGCCCATTGGGGCTGTGCATAAATGCTGCCCAGTGTTCTCTAGTAGTCACCCACACCCCTGTGAACAAGCTCTATAAACCCATGGCTCACTAAGTTTAACTGAATGTGATCCTTCCTTTGGTCCACCTGTGCCCTCCTGGTTTCTAGAGGCCAGTAGATGTTTGCCAGGCATCTCCCCAGGAAGAGTAGTTCACCCAACATACAGTACCTGAACAGAGACAGACAGAAACAGAGATGCATTCAGGAGCCTCCAGCAAAATTAGGGGAACCGCAGGATCCTGTGGGGTGACCCTGAGTCAGGATCAAGGGGGGAGGCAGACTCCTGTTAGTAACCTCAAGGAAGGAGAGCATGAAAATACAGGAAATTAGACAAGAGGCCTGTCCACAGCACTAGAAAATAAATGTAGCAAGAATTGTGTCAAGCAAGAGGTCCTAAGGAAAAGACTGGAAGCCGAATTCTCTGCTTATCAGCCTCTGGAAGGCTTTAAAATCAAGCCAATGACTCACTGAAGGGATGTATGATGAGGACATGCAGGTGATTCCTACTGTTTCCTGCTAAGGAAGAGGGAGGCCTCAGGGAGAAACAACTGCCCCAACCACTCCGCTGATGGGGTGGCAAAGGTTACCTACAGGTGAGGGCCATCCAGGGCAACAAAGAGGCCTCACATTTAATTGTAGATTATTTGGTACAGGTGATGGGATCTTCCCCTGTTAACAGTTTCTGTAGTTTTACCTTAGCTGTTGAATCAGTTCCCATTCTCTGGACAGCAATTGACTTCAGAAATTGTCTTAATAAGTCTCACTTTTTTGTCACAGAATGATGGCCCATGACCTTGTTTTGTTATCCAGCCTGCCTCTGCAACAAAGGTTTCATTATTTACGTGATATAAGGCTAGTCTCTTAGTAGCTCCTGTGTTTGGAAAAGCATCTGAAGACAAACTTGGGGAAAGCAGATGAGGGATTCTTACGTAGATAATAGACATTGATTATGTATATTGCGTATTTGGAGAGGCATCTGAAGGATATACAGGTGCACCTGGAAGAAGGAAGATGGGAAACCAGTCCACACAGGGTGAAAGGGACAGGCACAGCTGTGAAATTCTACAGAAGTCTGTGTCGGTAAATGGAAAATAGTTGTAGGTGTTCTTGGAACCAGTTTAATTGAAATAAAGGAATGGGTGGTTAAAACAACAATTAAGGAATTTGAATGAAGGTACCCTGCATAGACAAGGAAAGACACTTCCAGAAGCCATAAGGCTTTTGAACAACTGTCCCAGTCCAGGGGTTGTTCTCTGAGGGCTCAGGCTCAGCTCACTGAGGTGAGCACTGGGAAGCTTTCTTTCTGGTAGTTACACAATTTCTAGCACATGGTGGTACTCTTTCCAGGGACCATACAGTGTTTTAGGCAGTATGACACAGGCTATCACAGAACAGATTTGTGTTTTTCCTGCAAGATTGTTCTCCCAAAAATCTATTAGACTTCTTACTTCTTCACCTCAAGTTGGTGCCCTGTGTGGTTTCTACGCACAAAAGACTCCAGACAGTTTTTAATCTCTGAGAATTCTGTCTTTTATTTTTTCAGCCTCAATGCTTTCCTCCAGCAGAAAAACATCATTAGTTGCTCTTAATTTTAGAGCAGGTTTATGGTGGGTACTTTGTGAATGTTTAGACTGCCAAAAGAGGGGGAGGAAATCAGTGTAAAGGTTGGCAAAATGATTCAAGTAATATGAGAATAATATCAGAGTAAATTCAATGATGGATAACACAATTATTCTTACCTTAATTTGTTTTAATTTTGTAAGTAAATCTTTTTGTGCCCCCAATGAACATTAAAGTTATATTACTTTCATGTCTACAAAATTATGCAATAGAAACAAATTATTTTAATTTTGCAGTAAAGTTTGTTTATCCTACATAAGGCCGGATATATTTCCAAAATTAGTAGCCATTACCAAAATAAGTCACCCCTATTGAGTGTAAAGATTTGTTCTTTTTCAAAGTAATGACTATTAAAGCTGGTGAGAAAGAAAAACAGCAGAAACACTTGCTTAGAAGGTCAACTTTTCTTAAGATACCACTATTATTACATTCAGAAAATTAAAGTACCAGATTTTATTATCTACATTTTTTTCTTTTTCCAACAAATTCTTAAAATAACCCATCCAAATTAGCTGTATCTAAGCAACCATCTCTTTCCTACTCTCATTACTGTGGACATTACCAAATACAACCACATTTTAATTAACATTGATATTGAAATGTAATATTAACAGCATGATTAACACAACTACAATTATTCCAAATTTCTTCATAACCATTTATGAATACCCAGTTTTTACATTAACAAAACACCAATACATATGCATTTGAACTGAAGAATAAGACTTTCATTCCAACATGTATGTATTAAGAAAAATATAATTTAAAATTATGAAAAATATGTGTAATGCTCATTGTTTTTAAATGACTAAATTTAGTTCTAATAAGATACCAAATTCATCATATTAACTCAAATAATTATACTTTTCAGTGGAATTAGCCAAAATGTGCTGCTGTATTGGTATTGCCTTGAATGATTATATGCACACTAAAATCTGAGAGGGTTGGAGTTTAGCTCTGCTGGTAGAGTGCTTGCTCCATGTTCTGAGGCCCTGGGTTCAATCCCCATCACAGCAAAACTGGGAGAAGGACATAGCAGCCCACTCCAGAAACAATCAGCCATTTAAGACCCCATGGATAGCAGAGAAGCACTGACATAGTGCCAGGCAGGCCGTTTTCTTTCTGCTGTACATAGGGCTACTATAAGTCAGACCCAAATCAATGGCAACCAACAGACAGACAGAAGTCTGAGAAGCACTTCATTAAAAAGTTTAAGTTAAAGGGGAAATGATGAAAAGTAATAAACAAAACAAACTTGATTTATATAAAATATAAAGATAAAGTTACATTATTTTTCTCAGGTTGCCATTGCAAAGTACTACCAACGGAATGTCTTTAACAAAAGAGATTTACTGACTCGATTCTGGAGGCTGGACCAAGATCAAGACATGTAAACAGCACTGGCTCTTTCTGAGTGCTGTGAGGCAAAATCTGTTCCATTTCTATCTCCTGCCTCCTGCTGGTTTTCTGGCAATCTTTAGTGTTCCTTAGTTTGGAGATAGGAATGAGGTTTAGCTTGATTAGTAAAGTGCTCCTCTGTGCTCTCTGGGGCCCTGGGTTTGATACCCAGCACCACATAAAAAGGAGAAGGACCTGGCAACCCCTTCCTGAAACAATCCTGCAATAATCAGCTGTTGAAAACCCTATGAATATCAGAGAAGCACTGACACACTGCCCAGCATAGCACAGTGTCAGAGTGTGTTTCATTTTGTTTTACATAGGGTTGCTGTGAGTGGGACCCCACTCAACATCACCTAAAAACAGCAACAGCTTGCAGGTGCATCACCCTGATCTCTCTCCATCATCTTCTCATGGTGATCTCCCTATTTGTGTTCATGTGTCTAAATTTTTGCTTTTTATAAGGAAAACAGTTATATTGACTTCACTTTAACTTTATTATTTCTGAAAAGACCCTTCCTGTTTCCACATAGGAATACATTCTGAGATATTGAGGGTCAGGAATTCTATATATCCCTTTTAGGGGGACACAATTCTACTGATAACATGTGTATATTTACATAAAATATTAAATATATTCACATTATGCATATAAAATAAACTCCATAGAACATATGATTTCCTCAAAAGTATATGTTCTGAGCTCTTTGAGCTCCCTATTCTGTTTTTATTTCTCCCTCTTTTTTTAATTGCTTTTTTATTCCTTTTTCTTTCTTCTTTTTTTTTTTTAAATAAGACCGCACTATGAAGTCCAGGCTGGCCTGGAACCTACAATCATCCTGCCCCAGCCCACAAGTCCTTAGATTATAGGCATTCACCATCATACCTGGCTCCTATTCTGCTTTAAAAGGAGTAGAGGAAAAATAATAATCACTGAGGAACCTGAGTTAAGCTCCACCCTCACTTGCTTCTATGATTACATAAAAACCACAATCTCCTTCAATTTTAATTTCCTTTTCTTTCAAAATAATGGATTCACATAAATAATTTTTTTGAGACAGTGTCACTGTGTATACCAGGCTGACCTCTGGAGCTTCCTGACTCTGCCTCCTGAATACTTGGCTTACAGATGTGCACCACCACAACCAACTTTCACATGGATGGTTTCTAAGGGTGTGTGTGTGTGTCATTTTCAACTTAGAAACTAATACACTGATGTGAATAGCAATAATAAGTCAAACATTATCAAAGGATTTGTTATGAAACCTAAATTTTCTTTCATTCAAATTTCTTGCCATCCCAGAGTCAACTACCATGAGTAGCTCTAAGCACGATTTCAAAATCTTCCTCTATATATATTGTTGTTGTTGTTAGGTGCCTTCAAGTTGGGTCCAACTCATAGTGACCCTGTGTACAATACAACAAAATACTTGCTAACACTTGGCCATTCCCAGCACTATATCAGTGCTTCTCTACTGTTCATAGGGTTTTCAATGACTAATTGTTTCAGGATTGTTTCTGGAGTAGGCTATCAGGTCCTTCTTCCATTTTTGTGATGCTGGTGATCAAACCCAGGTCCTCAATGCACACAGAGCAAGCACTCTACCAGCAGAGCTAAACCCCAGCCTTCTCTACATATATAGGTCAATAAAAGTGCACATTCTCTTTCTGTAAGTGGTGGCATAGTATTCCCACATTCTGGAGCTTGCTTCTATCATCTAATTTTTTTGTGGTAGCAGCAGCAATTATCCATCATATTTAAGTATGTTGTTGTTGTTGTTAGGTGCTATTGAGTCGGTATCCAACTCATAGCAACCCTCTGTACAACAGGGGAAACACTGTTGTCAGTGCTTCTCTGCTATTCATAGGGTTTTCAATGGCAGATTGATTTTTTTGAGAGGGGGTTGCCAGGTCCTTCTCCCAAGCCTACAGCTTCTGGTGTTCCCAGGTGGTCTCCCAGCCAGGTACTAACCAGGCCTGACCCTGCTTAGCTTCCGAGATCTGATGGGATTGGATGCCACAGGGCTACAGCTGCAGGCTTTATATTTAAGTATAGTTAGACAAAAACATCTTTAGAATATTCTTGAATAGAGGTGTAAAAGGCAAACAAGCTGTTAGGTTTCTTTAAAAACCCTAAAAAATCATAATCATTGTAAATGGGCATTATTATTAATAAAAAATAAGAATATAATTTTGTCTCAAATGTCATAATAGTTTTCTTATAATTAATAGTTTAATTGACTTGAAAGAGCTTGTAGAGAATATAATATTTGATAAAGAACACCTCAGTGCCATTACTTATGTCAAAATTAATTATCCTGTCATCTGAAAAACAGAAGTGTCTAAGTCAACAGAACTGAAAGAGGAAAGTCTGGCAGTGAGACTCAGAACTGTACCATCTTGGAAATGAAAATTTGGCCATCTGAGTTGATGTGATCAGCTGAGAGAAGACTGAAATTGAGACCCGCTCAGTATGTGACGCAAGCATGGTTTTAGTTCCAAGGAAAGTTGATTCCCCGAGGGCCTGATTGTTCACAAAGATCTTGCAGGTCCTCAAAGTCCTCCTCATCAGTCCTTTACCTCCACTGCCCTTGTCTTGCCAACTACACAAGCTCTGGACTCTGGGATAGTACATCTAATATGATGTCTGCTTATACAATAGACACCTAAAAATATATGTTGACCACATGAATGAACACAAGAAAACACCTGGTATCTGGACACTTCACAGTAACTTTAGTAAAGATGAACACTGTCCTCACTGTTACTATTTAATATGATCTCATGCAGTTGCTTTTATGTGTCTTCTGGGAGAAATAAGCTTAATATGTTGTTAACTCAAGTGAATGGCTGCCTAAAGATAGCTAGTAGAGTCATACTAAAGAATTTTCTGTGTGGTGTGTAGCTAAGAAACTCATGAGTAACTTGTATTTTCCAAACTGAGTCCCTACTTTTAGCAACTAAATTTGTGTGATCATAATAACATAGGGCCTGGAACAACATGGAAAAAAAGAGAAATCAATTTTATGGTTAATGTTAGGCCAGATGTGCAGCAAATATTAACTTCAGACTACAAACAAAATAAGAGAAATAAAATTTATCATTGTGTAACTGCAAATAATCTCTACTTATAGCCCTTCTTTTACCTAAACCAAGTCTTTTTCAATCAATCAATCTAGATTCCCTCCACTTTCTCCAGGGTTTTTTCTAAATTCCAGGGGCCTCCATAGTGTCATGAGGTCAATGAGTTTTGCTGGAGTGAGATGGGGAGACAGGGAATCTGTCTTTCCATCATCATCCAGTGAGATAGATAGACATTGACATGCAAATCATTCAGCTTGGTCTTTTTCCACAAGTGGAAAGGCATTGACTGTCTCCCCAATTTTGAAACCTTTTTGAACCTCAATCTGAAAATGATCTTGTTTATTTTTCTGGTTTTCCTGTCATCTCTTGGAGACATGGAAGTGAATTGGTTTAATTTTCTGGACCAAAGAAAGACTATAAAAGCACTAAGAAATAACACTCAGAAATGGCAGATGGAAGAATGCTTATCAATTAATACATAGAAATAGGTCCTATCATGGAAAATAAAGCAAGCTTCACTCAAAATTTTTTGAGATCTTACTTTACTTCTTCACAAATATATTTCAAACTTTTAAACATATCAATGAAGTACTTATATAAATGTTATAAACTTCAAATATAAAATAAAGTAAAATCTCTACTTTTAGTTATTTATTATTTTATAGGTTAAATAAACATATTTCCTATATCAAACAGAAAGAAAAATTGAAATTATGAGGAAATAAATAAAAATAATATGCAAACCCACCACTTAGAATTAGCATCATGTGTGCAGCCTTGAAGATATTTTTGATGTGTTTATGCATCTACATACAGATACATGTTTTTTATGAAAATTGAGTATACTATATGCAATTATTTATAACCTGGTTTTTAAAGATAATTCTAAATATGCTGATGTCTAGAGTATTAGTATGATGAAAAATCATTAGACCAACATGTTATCACATTACATTTAAGTGACAAATGCAAAGTTAACACTGTAACTGTTTCAAGGTGAAGCATCCTTCAAAAATCTCCTGTGTTGAAGTCTTGGTTCCCAGACAATGGATCCAATCATTGAGAGGGGTTTGGATCATGAAGCTTCTGATTTCATCATTGGACTCATAATTTTATGATTTTACTAGGAGGTGTTAGAAACATTAGGAGATGGGGCTTAATTGGAGGAAATAGCCCTGGAAACATGCACCTTGCCCCTGCCCCTTCCTGCCTGTTTCTTTCTGCTTCCTGGTTGCCATGACATGAGCATCTTTGCCTCACCACATTCTCCCAGCCATGATATTTCTGCCTCACTACAAGCCTAAAAGCAATGCAACCAGTCATGGACTGAAACCTCTGAAACCCAGAGCCAAACCAAATATTTCCTCCAAGATATTTGTTACAATAACAAAAAGTCTAAAACAGACACTAAGTTTTTAGGTGATGAGCACAGAGAGATTCATTTATTTATAACTGTGTTTCTAAGGAAGTAAAACTCATATAATGTTCTCTTCAATTGCTTATGAATAAAAAGAATGGATAATATTACCTTAAGAAAGATCCACTAAACATAAAATGGTAAATCAGCAAAATGCTGCACACCTAGGAAGATGTCTACCTTCATATGTTTGACTTACAAACACTTAAGTATTGCATTTCATCCAAGAGAAATCTTCATAATCTGTTTGGTAATTACATTTCATCGCATTGTCCAGAGCTGGCCCTGCAGCTAGAGATGTTCACCATGCGTTCTTCTGAACTCCATAATTCTTAGTTTTTACCAGGATCAAGACAGGAAAAGATACACAATTAGAAAAATGACAATGAAAGGAAGAAATCAGTGACTACACTCCTACATGCAACTCTCTCCCAGCAATCACTTTAGCTCTACTTCTGCATGGCTGTTTCTCCAAATTGCAGAAATCATGCATCTCTTTTGCAAAAAGAGATGTGATTTTTCTCTAAGCATATCTTTGACTTTCTCCATGGACAAAAGAAAAACAATCTTCTTACTTTCAGGGTGTTTCTTTGTTGTTATGGCACTAAATGCCCTTCGAAATTTCTAAATAAATGAGTGCTTGTTTGGGATTAGGCAAAATCACTGCCAGTATTCTATTTCCAACAAGTCCAGGAGATAAGCAAAAATTTAATCCAAAGTTATAAATGGGAAAAGAGGGGGAAATGTAGGTGCCCTAGTGGCACAAGGAGGAAGAATGTAAAAGCAACTTGATAAATTAATGCCTTCTTGTTTTACATGTGTAAATAAGCAATGTCTTAATATTTCACTATGAGCTGGATCCAAGTCAATGGTCCATACCAACAACAACAATGTAAGAAAACTTCCCTTAGTCTGTTGGATGAGAAATACTGGGCATGGTAAGTTATTCCTTTTGCCCTAGCAGACAGATTGCCAAACACTTAAGCACGTGCGTGTGGCCATGCTACATCAGACAACAGCCAGACCCCCTGCCAGAGGAACAAAGGCTCCCAGCAAGCCTCAGCCAGATGAGTTGAAACTTTCTGGACCAGAAGAACCATCCAGTCAGACCCCAGAACCTGAAGTAAATAAATCATTGCGTTTTCAACCATTACATTTTGAAGAGGCTTGTTACATAACAAAAGTTATCTAATATATCTTCCACTGACCCTCTTCTTAAATCCTTTGATCAGAAATCAAGTTACATTTCTACTCCTAGACCAAGCATGAAAAAGAGAGAATTATAATGATTGAAATGGGCACATCATGAGTCCTCTCCTGGCACTGGCTGCATTGCCTTCTGAATAAAAGGGGTTTTATATTAACAACGAAGTAAAAGATTGGCTTCCCATAAGCAAATAAACATAGCAGCCATAGACTAACTGAAGTTTTCAGAGGAAATAAGAGGATAAATATTAGAGGTGATTAAAGAGTCATGAACTTGACCTTGTAAACCCAGATATGTATATAATATAGAATAATCAACTACAATATGTATCTTTATTTAGAATTCAAGCATATTCAATTGTTGGTCTTTCTTTTACCCTGTAAAGGCAGTTACTCTTTCCTATTTCCAGATAATTGAGTTTAATTTAAATTCATTTAGCTCCCAGAACTGAGATTAAGATAATGTCTATTCCAAGAGTACATCTCTTTCCAAAATTACCTGAAATTTAATTTCCTCTCTAACATAATTTGTATTATCTTTTAATCTTCACAGTATTCAAGATATATGGCCAATAAAATGTTTTGTAAAAATACAATCATCATGCTGATAAAATTTGTTAGCTTTACCCTGGCTCTGTGTGTAATTTTATTTGTATTATTTAGTTTTTCACATACTACGTCCTGTCTTTATAAAAGAGGATCCTAAACCAAGTGCATGGGCTCAGGCTTACAATCTTAACCCTGGGGAAGCTGAGAAAAGAGGATCTCTAGTTCGAGACCATCCTGGGCTACATAGCAAGAATTTGTCAGGAAAAGAAGAAGGAGGAGGAGGAAGAAAGAGGAGGAGCAGGAGGAAGAGGAGAAGGAGGAAAAGGAGGAAAAGGATTCTAAAATCGTGTACAGCACAGTTCTAAGAATAATATCATAAATAGGTTAGATTATGATGTTTAAAGTGATATCTATTCTTCCAAATTTGCTTCTAAATGTACATATTTCTCCTCACTTAACTCAAATGAATTTAACTGCCAGATAACTATGTATTAGAAATTAGAAAAGTTGGTAGAAATGCACGTTTTTAAAGAAAGAGCATAGTAAATATAGATGATAAAATACTTTACAATTGCAATGTGAAAAAATAAAAGAAGAGAAAAATAAAGAACAGTGGAGGGAGTGAATGTGCTCAAAGCACTTCCTCTCTCTATACACACACACACACACACACACACACACACACACGGGCTCGCATTTAGCTCAGTTGGTAGAGTGCTGCCTTGTGCTTTCTGAGGCCCTGGGTTTGGTCCCCATCAGAACAAAAATGGGAGAAGGATGTAGCAGCCCACTCCCCAAAATAGTCCTGAAACAATTAGCCACTGAAAATTCTAATAGCAGAGAAGCACTGACATAGTGCTGGGCATGGCACAGTGTCAGGGAGTGTTTTGTTCTGTTGTACATAGGGTTGCTATGAGTTGGACCTGACATGACAGTGCCTATTAAAAACAACACACACACACACACACACACACACACACACACACATTTTATACATATATGTGTGTATATATATATATATATATATATATGTATGTATATGTATATGTATATATAAGTATATGTATATGTATTCCCCAGGGTTGAGTATATGTATATATAAGTACACTTTATCACATGGACCGTTATAACTTACCTTCTAGCAAAGGAAAACTCACAGTGTATTTACGTGGCTGATAATGAAAATACTACAAAAGTGCAGGAGGGTCTCTTCTGCCTGTTACTGGTAGCATCACACAGGGCTACCAAAATTATCATGTAATTGAGGTGAGCAAAATAACCAACTGCTTGCAGATACTACAGGTATTTTTACTCCTAGATTAATGAAGCTTAGTGAAATAACAGTCTAGATGTAGTAAACCCAATAAAGATAATTATGTCAAGCAAAACATCTGAAGTGTGCTAAACTATGAAAAATTAGAACAATATGTAAAATGATAAATTGCCTCCCCTTTTCAAGAGAAGGCTTGGGCTCTGGTATTCTACTTTTGCTTCTCCTTTCATCATTTATTACAAATCTGAAACTGTTATGAGAAATGTCCCATCTTCATTCTTGAATGTCTCCTACTGAGCCAGGGCATATGGTAATAAAATCACTCTAACATCATTCATCTCCATGCTTGCTCACCAGCTCTGGCCATGAACATTAGGAAAATCTTTTCCCTTCAGTATGCTTTTCCCCTGAAAATTCTTCCTTCTCTGTGGAGAACATAGGAAGCTTGAAAACACTTATATTTGATAGCTCTTTCCTCTAAGGCCTGTAGAATTTTTCATCTTCTTTTCAGTTGCATAAAAGACCTAAAATTCTGTGCAATATTCCTATTCATTGAAGAACTGAATCCAACTCTATGAAAACAATAGAAAATTCTTAGAGACCAGCTAAAATGGCATATTTGTTACCTCCACTTTTACAGTAAACATATTCTTACATCTATTTCTAATTAAAGATGTTTTTTGTTTCTTTGTTTTCCAAGCTATGCAATATATTCAATTTCTGAGTCTGCAGTAAAAAAGTTACCACAACTAAATGGCTTAGAATAATAGAAGTTTTCTCTCTGTAGACCAGAAGTTCAAAACTGAGGTGTCAGCAGGCCAGCATTTCCTCTTTTAATGACTGGTGTTTGCCGGTGTTCTTGATTTGTGGCCACAGAGCACCAATCTCAGACTCCTTGGTCACATTAAAATCTTCTTTTCTCCTTATCAAATATCTCTCAGGCTGACTCTTTGTTTTTTCGTTCAGTGTGTATTTGCCTAGCATCTACCATATGACAGACACTGTTCTAGACACTTACGTTATTGTTTTTGTTAGGGGCCATTAAGTTGGGTACAACAGAAAAAAACACTCCTGGACCCTGGGCCATGTCCAGCCCTATTGTCAGTGCTTTTCTGCTATTCACAGGGCTTTCTTTCTTTCTTTCTTTCTTTCTTTCTTTCTTTCTTTCTTGCCTCACTCTTATAAAAGCATTTGTCTTTGAATTTGCGATCTACCTAGATAATTAGGAATAAAATTTTCTCAAGATCCTCTAGCAAAAGGAAGAGATGATGGGAGAAGAAAGAAGGGAGAGAAGGAACAAGGAGGGGCGAGGAATGAAAGGGTGACCTCACAGTAAACAGCCCAACATTAATAGTTCAGGAAATAATTATAATAATACAAATAATACCAAAGAATGGTAATACAATTGGGCTAGAAAATTCAAGAAATATCACTGGCAATGTAAAAAGATAGATCACTACAGAAAAAGTTTCGACCTTAATCATAATTGGGATGCAAGGATATATAGAAAAATATTCTGACAAAAAGATATGCAAGTGGACCAGAGGCCTTTGGTGGGGGAGTGGGATGGGGGGAGGAGGTGCACAAGAGGGTAAGGGAGAGCTTATCTGTGCAATGTACAATGAAATGCATATATGGAAATGTCACAATGAAATGCATGTCAGAATGAAACACATTAAGTTGTACATTAAAAATTTGCAATAAAATTTTTTTTCTCAAGGTCCTTAAAATAATCACCTCTTTTTTCATATAAAGTGATACGCTCTCACAATACAAAGTAATACTCACATGTTACAGGGTTGGGGAGATGATTATACCTTTTCGGTGGGCAGTATTCAGCCCCCAACAGTCAGGCACATACGTTCATTTATCATTTCTTTCAAATGATGAATGCTCAAAGATATCTGAACATTGCACAATGTTCACATCTACTGAAATATCACGATGCCCCATAAACATGTACAATTTTCATGTGTCAGTTAAAAATAACAAATATTTAAAACTAAAGACAAAAAGGGAGAATATAGTCCCCACTTGACCACAGGGAGAACTCCAAGTGAAGATGAAGGCAGACATGAGGGTGATGAAGCAAAAGATAAGGGATGCCAAAGACTAAGACTGAACCACCCGAAACGAGAGGAGAGGTGGAGAACAGATTGTTCCCACGGTCCTCAGGGGAACCAAGCCTACTGACGTGCAACCTCGGACTTCTCGCCTCCAGTGCTATGAGATGATAAATTTCTATATTTAAGTAAAATACATGCATTTCTTTCAAATGAACTTATTTGGTTGCTCCTTTTAGTCCTCCCATCCTAGTCTCTGTTTTGGATACTTCCTTTCATTCATTTATTTATTTATTTATTTATTTATTTGTATTTTGAATCCTTGGATTTCTATACTTTCCTAACCTGGTTTTCTTGTTCTATGAGAGATTTCAATATGCATATAAAGATATAATTGTCACAAATTCAGTCCTTTGCTCTCTGTACTTCATGTCCCTGCACTGTCCCACGTTCTTTATTGAACTATATGATGAACTAATCTACTATGAGCTTTAAATGTGCAGATTACTCACAGGTGCGACCCTGATCGTTACTGCTTACTGAATATTTTGGTTTTCAAAGCTTTTCCTTTTAACTGAACAGGTTTAAACATACCATGTGTCCATCCCAAGATAAATTCTCTCTCAAGGTTTTATTTTTAACTGGAGAAACTGTTACCCTCTAAATTAACCCAGATCTAATTCTGAAAGAAAATTCTATTTATAATAACGTTTGTTCATCTTTTCTTTCAAATCCTTCATGTTCTTCCTATTGACAACTTTACCATCTGACTCATGATCCATTTATGCCCTTTGCCTGGCCAAACCCCAGGAGAGGAAAGAAGAAAAAAAAAAAGAGGCCTATGTCGCCTCTCCAATATCCTTAACAACTGATCTTCTAGATCAGTAAACTAATGGTGTTCACTACAAGTAAAAGATTTTATCTCTGAAATGCCCTTGGCCAGATGTTTTTAGTGAAGCATCATCTATAGTAAATAGAACCCTGGATCCATGAGACATAGCTCCCTGGAGAATGTCAAGGAGACTCCGCAACCTTCTGGAGTATAAAATGGAGATGTTTGCAATTAAATGCTCCTACAGTGTGAAATGATATGTGGTCTTCACAAGGAGACCTCATCTATGCTAAGGCACAGAGAAAGACCAGAAGAGCTGTCCTTGGCATCACAGACTAACCCTGTTGGCTTTGAGCCCTTTGATTGCTTATCTCCTCACTATTATTTAAGAAAGTTTGATTCTGAGTAAGAGTTCTGATTCATGAGATCCCAGCTTGACAATCTGATCCTGTGTATTAACTCGTCAGCCAGCTATTATTTACATTAACCAAGACTGCTTTTCTATAGCCTCCAACCATCTAAAAAATATTACCAATAAATTTTTCTCAGATATCATTTTTTAAATATGTCTCTTTCCTGTTCAAATATCACTACTCACTGCCTGAGTCTAAAGTTCTTATCCTAAAATATTCAGAGAACTTTCTTAATAATTCTTGCCTTTGTACAGTGCTAATAGTAGACTGCTCTGACCTCATCAAGGTTCTTGGTCACATGGTCTAGGGTAGAAGGTGCAAATGAGAATGTTCATAAAAGGAAGGCAAAGAACAAAAAAAAAAGTAACCCATTATACATTTGTGTTAAAATATATACATTTGACACATATGTATATTACATCTACATACAATGCATGTATATACATACAATGTATTCTAGCATAAAGAACTACTGTAGAGATCATCTTAGCATCAGTGAATCAGTCAAAATCAGTCAAAAATATGAAAGGAAAGAAAACCAAGACTTAGAAGATTATATATAATATAAAGTCATGAAAGTTCAAAAGCAGTCTCAAAAACTAAATATGCATGCACAGTAACACTATACAACTTCATTATGTTAGCTATCTCTAGGCACAGTGGAGAATGGGAAAGAGAATTAGGGTAGACAGGTTTCACGGGTAACACTAAAGTTACATGACCAAACAGTGTCAGAAATACACAGAATTCATTCTATTATTCTTGTTCACCTGAATAAATATTAGAAATATCATTTTGCACATCTAATTTTAAATGCACTCACTTGTGAACCAATTTACATCCCTACATGATGATTCAACAGTAAAAATACTTCTATTAAAATCATTAACATTTATTCTCACATGAAAACTTTTTGAAAGTCAGCATATTTTCCTGAGATTAATCTGGTGATTAATCTCTAATGACTATAGGTGATTCCTCCTGTAGTCATTACTTAGAAATAAAGGCTCAAAAGTTGGTGTTTCCTGGATTCTGCCCTTGGCACAATGCTCTTCCAAACGTTCATGTCCTTCATTTGCAGTCTCACACACTCTCATGGTTTTGACCACCAACATGGTGGTGATGGTTACAAAAAGTACACTTCCTTTATATTTCAGATTCATTTATTCAAGTGGATCTGAGACTTCTCTTGATGGTCTTGATGATAGTGAACACTTCTGAGATCATATGAGTAAATCTAAATTTAGCTTTCCCTACCCCAGACAAATTCTCATTTAGTGTTCACATTTCATGTCCACTTACATTGAATACCAAAATCTGAAGTATGATCATTATCTCAGATTCCTTTGTTGTCTTCCCCTTAGCAATCAATTACTAAGCCTTTTCTTGCTATTTGTTAAATATGTCTCCTATCCTTTGCTTGCTATGCAAGGAAATGTTAATGAGGGCCTAAACTCAGTCAGTGGGTGTAAAATCCCAATTTTATATACATATACATATATATATATATGAATGCAATATGCTACAATTCACTTCTTTTCAGTCTAACCCTTATCTAAAGTCCATCTGTCACACAGCCTTGCATATGAACTGCTCAAAATTATATTACCCCCTCCCTAAAACCGTCATTAGTTTCACTGTCTAGACAATGAAAATCATTATATGCATTTCCCTTTGTAACCAGCTTTCTCTGTTGCTGTAAATTTGTTTGTTATGACTTAATTTCTTTTTATGCTGTAATTATACTACAACAATAAGCCTTTTTATGGCCAAAACACACTTCTCTACATTTCTTTACCTACTAATAGATACTCACTCTTGAAGTTTATCTGCTTTGGATACACAAGCGTTCCACTCTTTTCTGCTACTATAGATTTCTGCATGCTTCTATCAACAAACTTTCCATATTCACTAGACATGTTTACATTTGTGTCTTCTTTAAAATATACTATCTTAAAATACACAGACTATAACTCATCTTCCTTCTCTCTCTTTGTACATAGCACAGGTTGTTTCATAATGTAGTCTTCATAAATATTAGTTTAAATGGACTGCAGGAAAGGTGAATAATTAGAATGATTATCTGAAGTATGACCTTACTCCATTTTCACAGGACCTTTAAGCCTGTAATTTGCAATTAATATTATGAATTATCTTTGTGTACTGGGCTAAGGAGAGGGAGCTAGTCCTTTGTATTCCAAAACAGGTATTCTAAATCCTTTAGATTGGAAAATCACTTTCTTGAATGGGTAGCTGTTTTAGAAGACAAACGTTCCCATTGACAAGGACTAGGATACCATGACATTTCTTGGGTATAACGGCTAATGTGCTCCTCAGATGTAAAATTCTATGATATAAAAGTTTAATTACTTTGTGCTACCTATTAAGAAGCAATTTGCAGGGCTGGAAGTGCAGGTCAGTAGTAGAGCACTTGCCTAGTATGCATGTGTGGGTTCAACTCCCCACCCCAGTACCACAAAAAAGAAAGAAAGAAAGAAAAAGAAAAAGAATGGTAGTCTACATTTTATGCTGGATAGTGAGAACATAATTTCATTTGTTTATTGTTTTTATTAGTATTCTTTTGCCAAAAATGAAAACACATTTTAAACTCTTAAACATTTCAAAAATGTCTTAGGATTTAGTTCATTTCCAAAAGAATAGATCAAAAGTCTCTATTCTGTGTCCGTTATAGGAGATAATATTAATATTTCCCTGATATGCTTTTCTACTCTGCTGCCTCAAAGAACAAGTACAGAGGAGAGGGTTTCTATGGATGAAGTAACATAAGAACTCTAATTTCTGCTTTGAGGAATTTACTTTAACTAATTTATGTTGTTGTTAGGTGCCATCGAGTTGGTATCCAACTCATAGCGACCCTCTGTACAACAGGGGAAACACTATTGTCAGTGCTTTTCTGCTGTTCATAGGGTTTTCAATGGCAGACTGATTTTTGGGAGGGGTTTGCCAGGTCCTTCTCCCAAGCCTACAGCTTCTGGTGTTCCCAGGTGGTCTCCCATCCAGGCACTAACCAGGCCCGACCCTGCTTAGCTTCCGAGACCTGAGGGGATTGGATGCCACAGGGCTACGGCTGCAGGCAACTAATTTATAGAAGATGTAATACTATAGGTTTTCTAGTTTTAGGTTTATAGTTAGTTACACTTCATTTGCATTACAACAGTCAGCAAGACACCATATATATTATTTTTCTGAAGCAAATAAGCTATTATGTGCAAATGTTGAATTTTTTAAAACCTTTCAATAGAGTAAAACTCAACAAGCTACAATTTCAAGCATTCCTTCAGCATTAACACTAAAAATCCCACTTCAGATGGGATTTTTAGTATTAATGTTGAAGATTTCCAATTCAAATCAAAATAAAAAATTAAAATACTGTAAAAGAGACAGCCTTTGTAAACCTTTCAGGGATAAAATAGAAATTTAATCAAAATAGCATTTATCTAATAAGCACCTTCTGTTCCATTTACCCTGGGTAATCAGAGTGAGTATGATTTCTCTGGCAACTGAGTTCCCCATTTTGGGTTTAAGCAGTTCAGCTCTGCTGATATTGTCACTTATTCAAATTCACTTCACTAAAAATATGCAGTTAATACTTAACACAGCCTTGTTAGATAAACCACAAATGTCTAAACTGTCCATTTCCTCAAGCAGTGGTGAAAATTGGCCACCATATTTTATTAAGAGGCTATCATAAATTGAAATCTTTCCTTCAAATAAAAGAACACAATTATATTGCAACCTGACTACAATTAATTGCAATAAGATTACTCTGGTATCCCCAGAGCATGACACTTTGAATACTCTAAGACAAAAGATCTAAAATAATGTTCTATAAATGTTGAGTTAGATATACTTCATTTAACTCCTAGCAAATACTGATAAATTCTTAAGACAAAAGCACCATGCTAGACCGTTAACATGAGCAGCCCAGAGTTTTCCAAAATAAAAAGGTGCAAGTACAACATATCCTGATGCTGCTTTATTGACCTATAAACTACAAGGTTATAGATTAGTCAATCTGATAAACCCACTGATGGTTTTGTGGTTCTATGATCAGTGTGCAAGAATTTTTATAGCTCAATAAAACACTGGACAGCTTTACAACCCAAGACTAAACCTGTGATAAAGAGAAAAAAAAAAGCATACACATATTAAAAGAAAATCTTCAAAAGTCACAGAAAGATGTATTTACATATTAAAATCACTCACATCTGGAATCCAGACTAACAAAAATTTCAGATGGTGAGAGATTTTTGCTAAGGTATGAAACACACAGAATTGATATTTATTATAATGAACCTAATGGATTGTTTGATCCTAAATGCCTTCAGGAAACAAAACATAAACTAAATTTTGCATAGTAATATTATGGTGTTCATGTAAATTATTATTTTGATCCCTTTCAAACTTGAAATTGTATCTCATAATGGTTAATTAAGAGATTCAGTTAAACAACACACCTTATTTTTCCTTGTTATTTAGGAATAACAAGACTACTTAATTGAGAAATTTGAAGATATCCCTCCAAAAGAAAGAGATGAAGGAGAATATGGAAGAGGAGAAGGTGGTAACAGGATGACTTGCTATAACCAACTATTTCATGTCCTTTCAAAAATGTCCATCAACCTTTTACAGTGGTCATTTTAGCATTCATGTCCATTAATTTTCAAATACATGTGCAAATTTGAAAACTATGCTGAAACACTTATTTAGGGGATGTTTGCCTAGTTTATCAATTTGCCATATGAAATACAAGACCATTTAGGTTATTCCATATTTATATTTTTTTCTTTTCAAAGATAGATGATTTGGATCAAAATGGAAATATAAAATATTATTCTTTTTAATTAAAAACAGTATTTTAAGACAAGAAAAATAAGTGTAAGGATTTGTATACCAGCAATCTCACTGTTCAAGTAAAAAGTAGCCTCATGAGAGTTTTTTTTAGTATCATTTAAGATAAACCTGTAATGAGATAACATTCTGTTTGCATGTTATTTTAATTATGAAATTTATCTTAACAGTTCTCTAATATAAGCAAGTGGCTTTGATCAGAAAATGCTTTGAGGCATATTAAATGATAGAAGTTCCAAAAATTCCTTCAAATAAAATGTCCATTATTCTTTGGATTATTAATGATAATTCTACTACTGAAGAGTAATGTCCCATAATGCTTTGTTTTCTCTAGAGATAAACTGAGTACTCAGAACACTGAAGACATTTATTTTAGTAAATAGAAGTCAATCACCTCAGGGAACCAAGAAACCACTACCTGGAGGAAGTATTGCTCATACATTTTTATTCTAATTAGAAAATTCAATATGCCTGCCTTATAAAATCACCATTGTGTTAGATTAAATCAGAAAGGACTGCTTTCTTTATTACACTGCTTTTGCTTTGCTTATTTATTCTTTATGTATCTCAGACTTTTACTTTAAATTCCCCTTTAGATGCTAGCATAAATTAACTTGTCAGAATCAATTCAAACCAGAAAATTTTGATGCTGTATTTTGAATGAAGCTGATACACTTAGACTTGATCTAAAATAACCATTAAACAGAATATTTAATATATAGCATAAAGCATCCAAATATGCAATGATATTACACTCCAGATCAGTCTTTTCTTCGTCATTGGATGTGAAATTAACATGTTCTTGAACCCCTTCAGATTGAATCGCTTTAAAATTTGATAGGAGTATCTAGTATTTCTAAAAATAGCTATCATTCACATATATTTAAAACTAAGAAAAATTTCATCTAAACTAAGTAAATAACATAGCTATTTGCTGGCATTCATGCCTGGATTGAGTTTAGTTCTATAATCTAACCTCCTGAACATTTTATATTGTTTCTCAATTGGTGGCATTCTCTGTGGAAAAAAAGAAAAAACTATCAATTTTAACTCTGATGCTTTGGTAAGAAATATCCTCCAATCTTAGAGCTGATTAGCTTACCAATATACAGGCAAGAACACTTTCTTTCATTTTGTCTCATATTACTAGATTGTAAACTTCCTTTGATGAATTTCTATAATAGAATGTATGATTGAAAACCAATCTGTCAACATTACTGCAAAAAATAATTTAAAATATATATTCTGCAATATCATCTTTCCACATAATGATCAACATCTTTAAGTGATATAATTCTAAATTTGTTGGCTTTCCTTTTCTACTAATATTTCATTATGGCATCATGGTAAAGGAAAAACAGCAAGCTTCTCTGTATCTTGAAGTTTTCATTCCTATGGTTCAGCTAAAGTGATTTTGCTGGTCTCAAGGAGATCTACTTAGATTTCAGTTCTTGTTTAACTATAAAACTACAATCATATCAATGATTCAGTCTGTTTCTTTATCAGTAAAATGAAATGTGTGTGTGTTGTTCTTGTTGCTGTTGCTTACAGGTTAAATAAGAATGGAGATGCAATAAGACAGCCTTTGTTGGCTTACTTGGGGCACAAATGTTATTAGAAGAAATATACCTCACAGCTCTCCCAGTGTTCCTCAGTTCTACAATGCCCCTAAAGTAGAAGAAAAGGGAGGAGGATAAACAGGATTTTACAGAACCTATTCTCCAGTGGGTACATGGCCTAGATTAAGCTCTTGAGAGTAGACAGAGGACAAGAAGCTGACAGACTAACTGGTATATTTGGTAAGACTATGTGCACGGACCTAAGTGCTTTGAGTATGAGGAAATCAAGTGGGAAGATAATTGGGGAGGAGTCAATCCTCCCTAATACCTTAAAAATAATGACATGGAATGCCAAAGCCTGGAAATTTTGAGAAAGCCAGAGTCAAGTTGCTCAACCTCAAGCTGTAGTCAAGTGGCTTTTCAGGCAGTAAATATGGACAAATGGAAGCCAGAAAAGGATGAGAAAAAAAAAAAGTAATAACACTTGACAGAATCATGAGACTATCTTCAGTCTCATTTACATTCAGCAACCCAGAGAGATGGGGGTTCATGGAATCCTAATTTGGATATAAAAATCTCATAGTATTTTCTAGATACTGGGGGTGAAAGCTGATTCATAGGAATTATATGAAGCTAGCCTTTCTTTGTTCTTTCCTTACAAATATCTTCTAAATAATTGTCTTCTCCTTCTTTTCACATTATGTCCTAAAACACAGAAGTTATTGAGACTTTGAGAAATTACTGGACCAGTTTTCTGCCTCCAGACTGAATTAAAACTATTATGTGTATCACACCATACCTAACTATGGAATAAGAACTTTGAACATAATTGTTATTAGTAACGTTGCTGTTGTTGTTAGGTGCCGTCGAGTCGAGTCTGATTCATAGTGACCCTATGGACAGTAGATCGAAACACTTGCCGATTCTGTGCCAGGCAAACAATCTTATTTATGTTTAAGCCCATTGTTGCAGATACTGTGTCAATCCATCTGGTGGAGGGATTTCCTCTTTTGCATTGACCTGTCACTCTCCCGAACATGATGTCCTTCTCCAGGGATTGTTCTCTCCTGACTACATGTCCGAAATACGTAAGACGCAGTTTGGCCATTTTTGCTTCCAAGGAGCACTCTGGTTGTACTTCTTCTAGGACAGATCTGTTGGTTCTTTTGGCAGTCCATGGTATATTCAATAGACGTCTCCAGCACCACAATTCAAAAGCATCAATTCTTTTTCTGTCTCTCTTGTTCAATGTCCAGCTTTCACAACCATATGATGCCACTGAAAATA
>VMDO01016307.1:0-48272 GCA_007922755.1 Pedetes capensis | reverse complement strand
TCCATCCATTTTGCTGCGAATGACCCTATTTCATCTTTCTTGATTGCTGAATAGTATTCCATTGTGTATATATACCATAGTTTTTTTATCCATTCTTCTGTTGAGGGGCACTTTGGCTGATTCCATATCTTTGCTATTGTGAAAAGCGCTGCATTGAACATGGAGATGCAGGTGTCTCTATGGTATGATGACTCATCTCAAAAATATGGAACGCTTCACGAATTTGCGTGTCATCCTTGCGCAGGGGCCATGCTAATCTTCTCTGTATCGTTCCAATTTTAGTATATGTGCTGCCGAAGCGAGCACTGAGCAGTGTCCTTTGAAGCAGAAACATTTCTAATTGGGATGCAGTCCTGCTTATCTTTTTTTTTTTTTTTTTTTTTTTTTTTTTTTTTTTTTTTTTTTTTTTTTTTAACTTGGTTCTCGTGTTCAGGGTTATTTGAAGCTATACCATCTCTTTGAGTGTGCTTACATTTTAAGCCTGAGCTGTGATTATAGAATGATCACTTTTGTCTTCTGTGAAAATGCTGTAAGCATAAGGATCAAGGAGACAAAGGTTCCATGGGGGAAGGAGGACCACTTAACCTGTCTACGTGTTAGAAAACACCAGGTTGAAGGTCAGTACTAGGGTAAAGCTTCAGTACCTATGCAGACTGGCCTTGCTTAGGACATAACAAATGTGGTACCTATTTGGAAATAAGGTAGACTACAGGCTAGAATTGAAATAAAGAGTGAGAACTCTACCTCTCCTATTTATGGTTCACCCCAATGCCCAATCTTCCCAGTCCACACTGTACAGGATGTGCCCTGGTTTCTCCTGCCCCTCCATATAGGTTCATGCCAATCTCCCTTGCAGGAACCCGTGAATCACCACCTCCACCATCACAGTCCTCCTCATCTTCCCAGATAGGCTCAAGGGCAGCTGTCTGTGGACTGAAGGCTAGCCCCGCAGTCCAACTGTGCTTACCCCATTTTGGGGGGTTATTTCCTGGCGATATATTTTTTTCTTTTAACTGGAGTACAATTCAGGCAAGATAAACCCTTTTGAAGTGTACAATTCCATGGTATTTAGTATATTCTCAGTGTTGGACAACCACTCCTTTCTAATTCCAAGATATTCTCATCTCCCAGAAGGAAACTCCGTATCACTGAGCTGTCACCTGCCTGCTGCCTCCCCCACCGGGACGCTATCCCCATGGGCTCTCCTACTCCAAACACATCACATAAACGGCATTCTCTGCCTTATACTTTCTTGTGCCCACACCCTACATGACAATATCAAATTTAAGAAGCCAGGCGTACCGTGGCTTCTCCATCATCATTTTAGGCAGAAGGCCTTAAACACTGTGGATCCTGAGTTAATACTTGTGGCCTTGACCTGAACTTCATCTACTGACTCACTCTAAGCTTCCAGCCACTCTAATTAAAATTCTGGGAATCAGGAATTGTAGAAACCTTACCTGTATGTCAAATATCCTTTAATATTAATTATCTTTTGGGGTTATTATAAAGTCAAAACAAGCCAGACGTGGTGGCACAAGCCTGGTAATCCCCCCAACTTGGGAGGTGGAGGCAGGAGGGGTGCAGGTTTGAGGCCAGAGGCAGCCTGTGCAACTTAGAAAGATCTCGTCTCACAAACAAACAAATAAACAAACAAAAGCCCCACTAAAAATGGGCTGAGGATATTGCTCCAGTGGTGGAGCACTTGCAAAGGCGTGCGCGAGGCTCTGGGTTCACCCTGCCAATAGAGCTAAATAAATACATAAATAAATAAAAGTAAAACCAAAACCAAAATAACCCCTTTTAAGTCATATGACAACGGTTTCAGATCATAAGCCACTTGGGCCCGTTAAAGAACTCACATGAAAATTAAAGATCGCAGTTAGAATGTGTTGCCTCCAAGGGACCAATACTGGGTACCTGGGAGGAAAGGGCTGTTTAAGCAGGACATTGACCGGAAGTGAAACAGGAAGTAGCCGCTGGCTGAAGACAGGCGCTCAGGGATCACAACAATTACTCTTTCGGTGAGGGTGGTGGAGAGGCATCCAACCCGGAAGGCAGGAAGGCGGGGTTCCAGCTGATCCGAAGGCCCTGCCGGAAGCCTGTGCTCTCTGGCTTTGGTTCCCCCATCAGTGAGGTAGGGAGAGGTAGAAGTGCGGTAGTGTGGTGCACCCCGACACCTGCAAACCAAGAGGGACCTGCCTCACTTGGGTGCTCTCGCTCTCTCTCTGTTTAACCTTATTTTCCTTCTTTTTTATATTTTAATTAATTAATTAATTATTTTGAAACGGGGTCTTGCTGTGTAACCCAGACTGCCTCAAACTTGAGATCTTCCTCCCTTTATCTCCTGGTGTGCACCACCACACCTGGCTATATATTTTTTTCTTTTAACTGGAGTACAATTCAGGCAAGATAAAACAAACCCTTTTGAAGTGTACAATTCCATGGTATTCAGTATATTCTCAGTGTTGGACAACCACTCCTTTCTAATTCCAAGATATTCTCATCTCCCAGAAGGAAACTCCGCATCACTGAGCTGTCACCTGCCTGCTGCCTCCCCCACCGGGACGCTGTCCCCATGTGCTCTCCTACTCCAAACGCATCACATAAACGGCATCATATAACATGGGACCTTTGTACAGTGTCTTGAAGTTTGTTCATGTTGTTGTAATGTATATCAGTACCGCATTCCTTTTTGGGGCTGTGGTTTAGCCCAGTTGATAGAGCGCTACTCCGCACTCTCTGAGGACCCAGGTTCAATCCCTAGCACCACAAAAACAGGAGCAGGACATAGCAGTCCACTCCTAGAACAATCCTTAATCAATTAGCCACTGAAAACCCTATGAGGGTTGCTATCAGTCGCACTGACTTGCCCGCACCTAACAACAGCTTTCCTTTTTAGGGCTAAATAATATTCTTTTGTGTTGCCATCCTAACATTTTTAAAGCAACACTTAAGTTAGTGTCTGACTATCCAGAAGCTAAGAAGCCACCACTCTTGACCAAGCCTTCAGTGCATTATGTACCCACTTCCTGACAGAGGCAGAGTGTCACACTTACAGGATGGACCTATTAGTCACTGTAGTCAAAATTGACACTAATTAATCGTGTAATGTAAACTGTTTCAATTTACTTCTATTCACATAACATCATGAAATCTGATTACTATGAAGGATCATTGGCAAAAGAAAACAGAGATGAGTAAAGCCTCTGAAGGCCCTCGATTCATGGTTTTGCAGCGCCACCCAGAGCCACCCCAGCCCTGTCTGTGATTTGGGATTCATGTTTGAGGCATTTCCTGTACCAGCATCATGGACTTAAAGGTATAACGTTCACATAGTCGAACCGCATCCTCTTGGGACACAATATTCTCTACCCCACAGCTGTTCTATCTGAGCACCTGTGATCTTGTAGGGCCTTAGCGTACTTCTGCTCACATTTGCTTCTTGTTGGAAGGTTTGGGGAGAATCTGTTAAGTGTAGGAGAAGAGTCGGTTGGAACACCAACTGGGAGCACCTCTGGGGCCTTGAGAGTGGGCTTATAGAGCTTGTGGTGAATCTGGGACAGGGGGGTTGGAGAACAGAAAATGCAAGATCTAGTCACTAGCTACAAGGGTCGTGATACCCTTGGGCCTCTCCCTGCTTCTGTTTCTTTCATCCTTTTTTTTTGAGATTGTTGTTGTTAGGTGCCGTCAAGTCAGTACCCGACTCATAGTGACCCTCATAGAGTTTTCAATGGCTGTTTCAGGCTTACCTTGGGAGTGGACTGCCAGGTCCTTCTCCCATTTTTGCGGGGCTGGGAATTGAACTCGGGACCTCAGAGACTGCAGCACAGTGCTCTACCAATTGAGCTAAATCCCAGCCCCCTCCCCCCCCCTTTTTTTTTGAGATAGGGTCTTGCTATTGCTGTGTAGCCCAGGCTGGCCTTGAACTCATGATCCTCCTGCCTCAGCTTCCCAAGTGCTGGAATTACAGGCTTGGGCCTCCACACCCAGCTTCTTTATTTCTTCCCTGAAAGGATAGAGGGGAAATCAGAAGGAGAAACCAAGGGGTTCCCACTATGAAAATAAAGAGGAGAATGGATTTGAAAACAGAAATTCAGGGGCAACTACAAGAATGAGCTAGGGAAGGAAGGAGGAAAGATTATAGACAAGCACAAGGTAACGGAGTCAAGTGGAGATCAGATTCAAGAAGGAGGGATTAGCTTCTCAAAGCCTCAGTTTACTCCACTGAAAAGCAGAAGTACTTGAAGAGTACTGCCTTGCTTAAAGTGCCAACAGGAAATGCCAGCCCTGCCTGTACTTATTGGTGGGGCCACTGAAGGGAATCAGAATACCTCACCTTGAAAGACGCCATTTTGCAGAAGAATTATTTAGAGCTGAAGGCAATTGAGAATCAATAGATGTAGGCAGAGTTCTCTGCTCTCCCTTTGTCTGCCTAAAAGCAAGGCACAAATTTCTCTTTGTGAAGGTGTCCCATTCCCACGTATCAGGAAGAGGACATGGACAGTCAGCATAAAGATGAGTCTGCATAAAAAATAACCTTGTTAAAATAACCTTTATCTTCTATTAGTTCCCCGTATAATTCCTCGTCATTTTCCCATCATTTATCCCTTGAACCCTAAACCCCTTTTCCTTTGTTAAAGTGGTATATGAGCTCCCAAATCTAATCACTTCTTTAATCTTCACTTCTTTTCTATGAATTCCCCTGCACATAAAATAGTAAAAATCATGTGCCTTTTCTCCTATGAGTCTGTCTTTTGTTAGTTTAATTCGCAGGCCTCCAGGTAACTTGACTTAAGAGGATAGAGGAAAAATTCTTCCTCCCTGATACCCTGCATCCTACCATATAGGCGGGTGACCCAGAGGAGTGCTCTGCATTTTGACATTGGAGACAAAGTTGTTTGTTGACATGATTCAATGCCTTGTCTCTGTAAAAATTTGTTAAGGCTTTTTTTGTTGTTGTTGTTGTTGGTGGTGATTGTGGTGGTGGTGTCCTGTAGCAATCCTGAAACAATCAGCCATTGAAAACCCTATGAAGGTCGTTATGACTCAGACCGGCTGAAGGCACCTAACAACGACAACAACAAGAAGACATCCAGGCTATTTTGTGATAACTATCCACTAGAATTGCCTACAAAATACCTGTTGTGGACTGATGGCTGACCCAACAGGGCTACAGGAATTAGCAAGGAAGGGAACAGCTTTGTTCTAATGAGTTCTAGTCATCAACTCAGAACAGAAAAAGGAGCAGAGACACGGGACACGGAAGAAGATAGGAGAAATCGCGCTTACTGAGGAGTGGCAGAGGTACAAAGTGGTACGGTTATTCCTTTCTCTCATTTTCCCAAAGAAAAAAGGAAAGTCAGTGAATGGAAAGAGACCTACACAAGTTGTTGGCTGATCTGAAGCAAGCTGGTTGCTCACCATGGAGAAAGGATATTTTGTTATCTGGGCAAAATATTCCAAGGCAGGAATTTTGGGAAAAGAATTTAAATTACAAAATCTCTCGATTATAATCCCCAAAGATACATTGTGAAATTTAGGTTCTGGGAAAAAGTGTGTTATGGAGCCTTGGGAGAGGGGGAATTCACCACCCACCTTCAAAGCTATTTGAGGATGAGAATAGAAGCCTCAGGTTGAATTTTGTAATTGTACCACCAAGCAGGCCAGGACATAAACAATGAGAAAGAAAACGGATATGAAAGATGCTCTTTCAGTGTGGCTGACAAGGCACCAAGTAAAATACCGCGCTTTTGGGGTGTGGACAGAAGAATGCGGGGTTGCCTATAGCAGTGAATGTTGGAATAATCTTTCCACCTCGGAGAGCACAACTCGGGTACCTGGTGATCTCTCAGGGCGGGCGCAGGCGTGGCCTGTCAACTTGAACCTGGGACTCCTCAAATGTACAGTGCAGCAGGAATTCCTTTCTGGAGGTGTCAAGATGCGATCTCTGTCAGTTGTCGCCTTCAAGGGCCCGCATCCATTTGTCAGGGATCGGTCTGAAAAGAGTTTGCCCAGTGCAAAAGTGGGAGGGGAGAGGAGAAGGGAGGGGAAAGGGCGGGATCGGGGGTGGCCGGGCACTGTATGTAAGTGTGATCCGAAATGAGAGAGAGCTGAGAACCCATTGGGGACCGGTCACTCCGCTTGTCCACCAGCAAATATTTCGGTTTGGTCAAGGGCAGATAGGCCTGGGATTTAGTTCAGTTGGTAGAGCGCCGCTCAGCAGTCTCTGAGGTCCTGAGTTTGATTCCCAGCACCACAAAAAAACGGGAGCAACCCACTCCCGAGGCAATCCCGAAACAATCAGCCATTGAAAACCCTATAAAGGATCACTATGAGTCAGGGACAACTCAATGACACCTAACAACAACAACAACAAGGGCAGACAAGAACCGGAGGAGGTAAAAGATGCAGGAAGAGTTCAGAAGTTCAGATAAATAAAAGAGGATTAACGTTCAAAGGGGCTGGGATTTAGCTCAGTGGGTAGAGCACTGCGCTGCAGTCTCTGAGGTCCCAAGATCAATTCCCAGCACCGCAAAAATGGGAGAAGGGCCTGGCAATCCACTCCCAAGGCAATCCCGAAACAGTCAGCCATTGAAAACCCTATGAGGGTCGCTATGAGTCAGATACCGACTCGACGGCACCTAACAACAACAACAACAACAACGTTCAAAGGCTCTGTGATGTGCAGAAAAGGTGAAAGGACAGGAGGACCTGGACGTGGCTGGGGTCGGGTGGGGCTGGACAAGGAAGGTGGGAGCGGTCGCCAGGGTAGATGGGCCGCAATGTGCTCAAGAAAAAAGGCAGGTGTGGGAAGGCGAGCAGACAAGGCGTGCGCCTTTCTTCCCACAGAGCACCTGGCTGCCACCTGGGGCTCCTGAGCAAGGCCAGAGGAGAGGGGGACGTGGAGCACTGTTTCTGGAGGACGATGTGTTTGTTTTGCGGTGGTGGAGACCCAACCCGTGGCCTCGTGCATGCTGAGCAGGTCTCCACCGCTGAACCACACCCCCAACTCTCTTCATTTTTATGCCCTGGGAGAGAAAAATGCCTTCAGCCTGGCCTTACTCTAATTTTATGGTTTAAAATATTTGAGTGGAAAAGATGCATTTATTTATTTTTGCAGTGCTGGGGATCAAACCCAGGACCTTGCACACTGTTGTTGTTAGGTGCCGTGGAGTCGAGTCTGACTCACTGAGGCCCTATGTACAAACACTTCCCAACACAGTGCTATACCCCGCACTATGTCAGTGCTTCTTTGCTATTCACAGGGTTTTCAATGGTTGATTTTTTTCAGGATTGCTTCAGGAGTGAATTACCACATCCTTCTCCCAGTGTTGAGGTGCTGGGGATTGAACACTGGGGCCTCTGTGAGCGCAGAGCAAGTGCTCTAACAACTGAGCTAAATTCCAACCCAGGGAAGTAGAGAGGGAGTGGATATACACAAGGCTCCTCTCAGCCAGGGAGAGGAGGGCGAGGGACTTAATAAAAAAGATATGGAGGTAATAAGTCGGTGAACGTGAGGCAAATGAGAGAACTACGTTACTGCACAGAACAGGAGGCAAATCTACAGGAAAATATTGACAACAAGGAACACAGGGAACTCCATATAAATGATGGAACTGAAAGAACAAATTAAGACAAAGAAACATACATTAAGAATAAGATCCAAGAAGTAACAACTGGCGAGGCATCTGAAGCATGAATCCTTGTGGGAAGGGAAGAGAGGGAAAAAGTTGGTTAAAAAAAAAAAGATCATGCAAAGTTCTGGGTTTCTGTAATCCCAGTGATTTGGGAGGCTGAGGCAGAGACAGGAGGATTATGAGTTTGAGGCCACAGGCAGCCTATGCAATTTAGGGAATCCTTGTCTCAAAATAAATAAAAAGGGGCTGAGGTTGTGGCGCAGTGGCAGAGCACGTGCAAAGCATGTGCGAGACCCTGTGTTCAACCCCTCAGTACTGAAAATAAATTACATGCAAAGAATGTTCAAAACATATAATTTTTTAATATATTCAGAAATTTTGAAAATTTCTTCTTAAGATGATGCACAGAGGGCAGAATAAATGAACTTAAAGGTCACAATTATAGCTTGAAAGTTAAGAAAGTTAGTCAGGTATGCGTTTCTTGTTTGGCTATCCTATTGATTTTTTAAAAAATAAGTTTTAATGTTTGTCCAAGGATTTTGTTTGTTTTAGCGCTGGGGATGGAACCCAAGGCCTTGGACATGCTGGGCAATGTCTTAGGGTTTTAATGTACTGTGGAAAGTTGAGATGATGACAAACAAGGAATCAGAGAACATTTAATTTTCTAATTAATTAATTAATTATTTTGTTTATTATTTTGCTGTATTAGTGGTTGAACTCAGGCCCTCACACATACTTTGCAAGTGTTCTGTCACTGGGCTGTACCCACAGACCATTTTTATTTTTTATTGAGACAGGGTCTCATTAAGTTATGCAGGCGGCCTCTGCCTCCTGAGTTGTTGGGATTACAGGCGTGAGCCACGGCACCTGACAATTTTTAGAAATTTATTTGCTTTGCTTCTTTCTCTCAGTCACTCTCTGTGTACACACACACACACACACACACACACACACACACACACGCCAAACTCACATATTCCTATTCTTAAACATTAGCAAGCATTGCAATACTTTAGAGCACATTTCCTATGAGTAAGGACATTTTTCTATGTGCCTCAAAACCACTATCATACCTAAGAAAATTAATACTTCTATAGTATTAAATAGGCATAAATATTTAAATATCAACAATGCCATGAGCGGTTTTAACTTTTTTTTTCCTCCTGCAGTACTTAGGGGTTGAACTCAGGGCCTTGCATATATTTTGTAAATGCTCTACCACTGACCTGCACCCCTAACCCCTCTTTTATTTTTTATCTTGAGACAGGGTCTTGCTAGGTTGTGCAGGCTACCTCTGGTCTTGAACCTGCAATCCTCCTGCCTCTACCTCCTGAGTCACTGGGATTATTGGCATGAGCCACTGCACCCAGCTTTTTAGCTTTTTTTTTTTCTTTTAAAGACAAGAATTCAGTTAAAGTTAACTTACTGTTGCATTTGATTATTTCTGTCTTGTCTCTTGAAAGTCTATAATTTCTTTAGCTCAACCTCTTCTTCATATTTCCCTTTTTTGCTTTCTTTTTTATTATTACTAGTATGTGTGTATGTGATGCTGGGGATGGGACCCAGGGCCTCCTTCCTACTAGGCAAGCACTCTACTACTGGGCTACATCCCTAACCCACCTCATCATCTATTGTTGTTATTGTTGTTGTTAGGTGCCGTCGAGTCGGTATCTGACTCATAGCGACCCTCATAGGGTTTTCAATGGCAGACTGTTTCGGGATTACCTTGGGAGTGGATTGCCAGGTCCTTCTCCCATTTTTGCGGTGCTGGGAATTGAACTCGGGACCTCAGAGACTGCGGTGCAGCGCTCTACCAACTGAGCTAAATCCCAGCCCCTCATCATCTATGGCAATCGCAAAATACCGTTGGGCTGAGGTGATTTGCCCAAGGCCATTGAAAGGGCAGGTGCTCCATTTTGCTTAAGTAGGATCTTTGCAGTTAAGATAACTTTAAATATTTTAAAAAATTATTAAAAAACAAAACAAAACAAAAGAAACCAGACTGAGCCTGGCACTGTGGCACATGCCTATAATCCCAGCAACTCAGGAGGCTGAGGCAGGAGAATTGCATGTTTGAGGGTAGAGGCAGCCTGCGTAACTTAGTGAGACCCTGTCTCAAGATAAAAAATAAAAAATGGGCTAGGGCTGCAGCCCAGGGGTGGAGCACTTACAAAGTATGTGTGCAGTCCTGGGTTCCACCCCCAGGTCCTAAAATAAGGAAAGAAACAAAAGGAAAAGAAAAGGAAAAAAAAAGAAAAAAAAGAAAAAAATGGTTGATGTCAATAACGCTGAGCCCTCATTTGCTCAGTAGCCCCACTCTTAGAGGCAGAGGGCCTGGCATAGTAGTGGCACAGAGTCCTTCAACAGCCTCCCCAAGTCCAGTGACTGGCAGAAGACCAAGCTGGGATTCAGCTGACTCCTAAGCCTTTTTCCCTCTTTACTGCTCTGACACCCCAAAGCACCAATGTATCTTCTATGGAGTACTTTATATTATATTTGTAAACTTTTTGCACGAAGTTATAAAAAATGAATGATATGCCTTCACCAGCTCATGTCTTTCTAGTATTCTCAATCATTGGTGCTGAAGAGTCAACCAGTTACCACTTTAGAGAAAGGAAAAGTTGCAAGGCAAGACTAAAATCGACAGCCTTTGACCCTTTGGCAAATACAGACTAATGGGAATCCAAGGTCACATTTTGGTAATAAATGGAGACTGAAGACAGTAATAGTATGACAAAGACTATATCATATAAATAAAGAGTACTTGGTGGTGTTAGGTGCCATTGAGTTGGTGTCCAATTCATATTGACCCTATGTACAACAGATGAAACACTATTGTCAGTGCTTCTCTGCTATTCATAGCATTTTCAGTGGCTGATTGTTTTTTGGGAGTGTCTTGCTGAGTCCTTCTCCCAAGCCTACAGCACCTGGTGTTCCCAGGTGGTCTCCCATTCAAGTACTAACCAAGCCTGACCCTGCTTAGCTTCTGGGATCTGACGGGATCAGAGGCCACAGTGGTACAGCTGCAGGCAAACAGTCCTTACTATGTTATCAAGTGAACCTCTGTTAAGAGCAGAATTAGATGATTCTTCCTATTTCTTTTCTTTTTTATCTTTTTCTTTTCTTTTCCTTTTTTCTTTTCTTTTCTTTCTTTTCTTTTCTTTTCTTTTCTTTTCTTTTTTTTCTTTTTTTTTTTTTTGCTATATGAAGATGCCAGGAAGGTCAGGGCAGAGACAATGCTTTATTCGCCATTACAGCCCAAAGACTTTAGTGCATAATGGAATATATGTAGGCATTTAGAAAGTGCATGAATTCAGCAAATTTTTCTGAATGCATTCTTTTTGCCAGACACTGAGCTGGGCCCAAGCCCTGAGGTAAGAGACAGAGAGAAAGGCAATTTCTGGTCTGCTTCCTGAGTATAATGGACAATGGGGTAAGTACCTAGGGACCTAGGAGCATGTAGGTCCCCAGGCTTGGGAGTGTCAGAGGAGGCTTCCTGGAGGAAGTGCTGTGTAAGTAGAGACTGAAGGTGGAGTAGGTAGGAATCCATGTTTGCTGAACTGAATGGGTGAATTTGCTTTTAAGCAGCCTAAAGTCATAGGGAAAAGTAAACTATTCACACTGTTCATATAGATCTTTCTTGTTTGCATTGGCAAAAGACATCAAGACCTATGAGCTAGGGAGACCGAGGACATTTGCAGTCCATGTGTAGAAAACCCAGTGATTGGGATGGGGGTGGATATATACTTTTGTACTTTTAAAATTATCTACATTTATTTATTTATTTATTTATTGATTGATTGATTGATTGAAGTACCAGGGGGCTGAACCCAGGGCCTCCCCTATACTTTGCAAGCGCTCTGCCACTGAGCTGCGTCTCTAGCCCCTTTTTTATTTCTTTAAATTGAGACAAGGTCTGGCTAAATTACGCAGGCTGCCTCTGACGTCCAACTTGTGATCCTCCTGCCTCTGCTTCCTGATTCATAGTATTTTTTAAAATCAATTTAAAAAGCCAGTTGATGTTCTAGACTTTGGTCCCCGCAGGGACAGATGAAACACAACAATCCTTCAGGTGAACTACATTTGGAAATACTGTGAAGCTGGCAATGTGTAAGGGAGTGGGCGCTGTTTTCCAATCTGGAACCAGACCCCAGGTCTATCCAAGGGTGAAGGTGGAAGACAGTTCTGGTGAAGAGGCTAAGAGAGAGAGAACAGAAGTGAATGAATTCATGACCATCTTGGCAATTTTTTTTTTGGTCATTGTTGTCATAGCAATGCTGGGGATCAAACCAGGGGCCCTGTCCATGCTAGGCAAGCACTCTACCACTGAGCTATACCCAAGCCCTTGGATTTTTGAGATGGGGTCTCACTACGTAGCTCAGGCTGGCCTCAAACTCTCAATCCTCCTCCCTCATCCTCCAAGTGCTGGGATGGGCACCACACGCCCTGACAATCTTGTCAATTTAAAAAGGAAATCTCCATAAATAGAAAAGGAGAGATGGAAAAAAAGAAGAGAAAGGAAGAATACAGGAAATATGGCAAAGGCACTCATGACACAAGATTTGTTTTGCCAATTTTTTTTCTTTTTCCTTCCATTCTTTTCTCCTTCCCTCCCTCCCTCCTTCCTTCCTTCCCTCCTTCTTTCTCTCTTTTCCTCTCTTCCTCCCTCTTTCCTTCCCCTTCCTTCCTTTCTTCCTCATTTCCTTCCTTCTTTCCTTCCTTTCTTTCCTTCCTCCTTCCTTCTTTCCTTCCTTTCATCCTTTCCTTCCTTCCATCCTTTCCTTCCTTCCTTCCCTCCCTCTTCTCTTCTCTTCTCTTCTCTTCTCTTCTCTTCTCTTTTCTTTTCTTTTCTTTTCTTTTCTTTGTCTTTGTTTCTCTTTCTTTCACCAGTACTAGGGAGTTCAGCCCAGAGCCTCCCACATACTATGCAAGTGCTCTTTCACTGAGCTGCACCTCCAACCCCTTTTTAATTTTTTTTTTTTTTTTTGACACAGGTGTTGCTAAATTGTGTAGGCTGTGTTTGGCCTCAAACTCATGATCCTCCTGCCTCAGTTTTCCAAGTCACTGGGGTTACAGGCATGCACCATAGCATTTGGCCTAACAATTTGTAAATTATAAATAACTTTTATGATTAGTATATTGGCTTTTTATTTGGTCATTGTTGTTTGTTTTGGTTTTTTATTTGTGGTGCTGGGGATTATACTCAGGACCTCACACATGCTAAAAACACACTCTACTATTGTTATAATTACTCTATGTGCCTCAACATCAACAAAACAAAAATCCTTACAACTGGGTCATTATGCAACCTTATGATAAATGGAGAAAAGATTGAGGTTGTCCAAGATTTTGCTTTACTTGGATCTACAATCAACACCCACAGAAGCAGCAGTCAAGAAATCAAAAGACGCATTGCATTGGGAAAAGCTGTTGCAAAAACCCTTTTTAATGTGTTGAAAAGTAAAGATGTCACATTGAAGATGAAGGTGCGCCTGACTCATGCCATGGTATTTTTAGTTGCATCATATGCTTGTGAAAGATGGATGTTGAATAAAGGAGACAGGAGAAGAATTGATGCTTTTGCATTAGGGGTGCTGGAGACAAATGTTTAACTTACTATTGACTGCCAAAACAATCAACAGATCTGTCCTAGCAGAAGTGCAACCAGAGTGTTCCAGAGAGAGGTGGAGAAAGATAAGGGTTGAGAGAAGGCTTCAGGTAGAGCAACGAGATCATTGGTGGCCTTAGGTAGAAACTAGATTCCAGGAGGCTAAGGAAAGAGGGATCAGGGAGGAGATGGAGACCACAGGGTAAACTTCTGTCAGTCAGAGTGGAATGAAGAGAAGGAAAGAGATGGGATGGTGGCACTCATGGGAAGGAGGGGTTTTGTTTTGTTTTAGGATTTGGTAGTTAAGAACTTCCCCAAAAGAGGGGGAGGAATTAATATATTAGGAAAGAGTGAAGGCATAGCAGAGAGAAGAGGTAGCTGACAGGGTAGATCTTCATGGTGTTGGAAGAAGATGTCATCTAAACAGAAGACAAGGAAAGGCATCCTGGGGAGGGAGGGAAGGAGGGAAGAAAGAAAGAAAGAAGGAAGGAAGGAAGGAATGGAGGAAGGAAGGTAAGAATGAAGGAAGGAAGAAAGGAAGGAAGAAAGGAAGAATTTTGCTCTTGAGAAGAAAGACTGTTAGTGGAGAGTCAGAAAGAGTTGGCACAGAGTAAAAGCAAGTTGACCTGGTCCCCTTGGATGCTCTCAGGTTTTTGGATGTGGGATCAGATCTGAGAGTGAAGAGTGACCGAGGGAGATGGAGAGACATCAGATGCCTCAATTTCGCCTGCACTCCCACGGTACCCTCTCTCCCCTTCCATTGCCTCTGGCCTGTTCAACCCTATGTCTGGAGAAACCCACTCACCTGCTTACCTGGGTGCACACCAGCAGCTTCATCCTGCTAAAGGGGAAACCCCAAGTCACCCCAACTCTGCCTTAAAGGCCTGCAGCCCTCACAGGAACATCACCACTGCCCCTCAGTTCTCCAGGACCCAGCCACCAAAGCTACAGCTTTGACAGTCACTGAGTGAAGAATAAATGTGGAATTGAGTGAACTTGGGCTTTCTTGTTAAAATCACCCGGGTTTCAGATACTTTCTTTGGGGCTCTTAGTAATAGAATGGTTTCTGAAATTAACACAAATAGTGTTTTATAAATATCATGTGTATATCTGTATGTGGTTACATCTATGTGGAAATAAAAGAAGATAATACACCAAAATATGTTTATTTAACAAATATTTATTGAGCCAAGCACTATTCTGGCTTCAGGAAAATAAATTCCCCACCTTCATAGATTTTATATTTCCCTTAAATTGTTGTTGTTAGGTGTCATCAAGTTGGGTCCAACTCATACTGACCCTATGTACAGCAGAACGAAACACTCCCCGATTCTATGCCAGGCACATGGTCTTTTTTATGTTTACGCTCATTGTTGTAGACACTGTGTCAATCTATCTACTGGAGGGGTTTCCTTTTTTTGTTGACCTGCCACTCTCCCAAACATGATGTCCTTCTCCAGGGATTGGTCCCTCCTCCTGACTACATGTCCATTATATTCTGCTATTCATAGGGTTTTCAATAGCTCATTGTTTCAGGAATGGGCTGCCAGGTCCTACTCCCTGGTCTGTCTTAGTCGGGAAGCTCAGCTGAAACCTGTCTATCATGGGTGACCCTGCTGGTATCTGTAATACTGGTAGCATAGCTTTCAGCATCACAGCAACACGCAAGCCCCCACAGTATGGCAAACTGACAGACGTGGGGGTTCCCTGAGGTAGTCAGATAATAAGCAAGTAAATAAATAAAATAAAATAATGTAACATAAGTGTGAACAAAGATTAGGTAGGGTAATGGTATAGAGAATGTGGAAGAAGGGACAGTGATTATTTCAAGAGAGTAGGATGACAGATGGTTTTTATTTTTTCCTTTGTGTTTTTTTCCTTTTTTCCAAATCACTTATAGGAAGCATGCATTTCCTCTGTAATTAGAGACAAAAAATTCATGTGGCAAAGAACTATATTAAGAATCAATGGGAAATTGTCTTACTATATTTTCACTTTCTACCTGATTCTTTTTTGACAAAGGTTTCTTTGGTTTGATGTTTACTGATCCATTGCATGTTGGGTGTGGTATTCCTAGGGAGAACAGGGAGAAAGAAAGGGCAGATTTGTTGCTTTTTCTTTCTTCACCTTAACCATTAAGCAAAGTGCAGGAATCTCAACACTGATTGTATCACTCTTCAGAGGAAATGGTTGGCAGGGCCTAAAAAATGGCTGGACAGTGCCACCTCCCTCTGGATTTCCCAGTCCTGCTTGGTACGTCTCTATCCCCACATGAAGAAAGAGCACCTCTGGGATTGTTGGAGCACCAACTGTCCCTGCCATGCCCACTGTGGCCCAGCTTCAAAGCTCTGTAGAGACAGCAGTTGAAAGCTCGGTGCCATGATGCATGGCTACAATCCCAGCACTTGGGAGGCCAAGGCTGGAGGATCTCGCATTTGAGGCCAGCCTGAGCTACACAGTGAGATGCTGTCTCAAAAATAAAAACAAACAAACAAAAATCCCCAAAACAAAACTTAAAATATCCAAAACAATAACAAACAAGCTCCCCAAATAACCCTCCCCAAACAAAACAAAACAAAAAACAAAAACAAACAAAAAGGTTGAATAGATAGCTGTGGCTGCAACACTCTCCTGGGTGGAACCCTGTCCCTTCCCAGGGCTGCCACATGCTGCTGTACCTGTCTGATTGCCTGGCTGTTATCAAGTTCATGGAGCAAAGGGATGTGAGGCATAGGTGGGTAAGACACCACTTCGGAAGGCAGCCTAGAGAATCTGAGGACTTTGAACCAGCTGGTGTTGTTTGGGAAACACCACCTGGCTATGCCCAGGAGTAAAGATCCTAGTTTTACCACACGTTTTCCCTTAGATGTGGAAGTTAGAGATGGCAGGCTAGTTTCTCTCTAGTCATTGGATTCAGACCTTGAAAAAAAAAAATAGATAAATAAAAATTGGAAAAGGTTTTGACCGGTGGGAACAGTTCAGTTTTGGTTTCTGGTTTTTGCAAATTCTGATTTCGAAATGAGTCATCAACAAGAAAAAAGAAATAAACAAGACAAGGACAGGATTTAGCTGGGGGCACTGAAGACCCTTGGTCACGGGAACAGCTGGCAAAAGGATGCCATCTTCTGATTCCTAGACTAGATGATGAGTGGCACTAAACACTGAAAGACATACTTGGAATTTGGGACATGGAGACAAATGGCAAATGCTGCGATGACTTTGGCCATGGGAGTCAGGCTGCAGTGGGTGGTGGAAAGCCCGAACTTGTAAACTCAGAGGTTGCCATAAACATAAGGTCACATGAGAGAAACTAGGAAAAACCAAATACAGATGTGCGATACATAAATCCACATATGTACACACACACACACACACACACACACACACACACACAAACACACACACACAATTTCCATTACTGTCTCCTCTCTCACTTGGAAGGGCTGCTTAACGGTCAGGAGACCACCCAGGGCAGCTCAGTCCTTCCATTTCCATACATGCACAGTAGCTCCTTCTAGCGCTGCCTGGCACCCCCAAGTAGGAAAAAAAAAGATCTTTGTGTTAGGAGACATGTCAGAGAGAGATGCTAGGTCTGAATACAAAAGTTCTGCAGGTCCTTTGGCGTGAATGCTGTTATATCTCCAGGTTCCACTTAGGATGCAGATGTCCTTGGGAAAACCTCAATTTTTTAGGGTCCCCTGGAGAATGTTATCTCCCCACCTAGAACATTATCAAACAGAAAGCCTTGCATTCCATAGTTAGACAAATGGATGAAAATATGAATTCTGTGCTATGGATGCCAAGTTTAATGAGAGCTGGTTTCAGGGCTCAAAGGTGCAATAAAACAGGGCAAGAGGCTGGGCCAGCTGCAGTGGGAATGGCAGGAAGGGGCAAGTCCTGGGAGGCAGCGAACATATGAGCGTGGCCACAAGATATGCTCCCATTTGTGTCATGCAGGTATAATTTCCATAAATTATTGAATTCAAATATGCATGAATTTCCAGGGTTGTTTTCATAAGGGGAACTGTGTTTCTTTGGGATATCATTAGCTGAATCCATTGTACAACTCACCTTTTCAAAAAAGGACATCTGTGTCTGACAGCATTGGTTACTTGGCTAATTCTGGCCTGAGTACACTCCAGGCCTGTCATAGTCCATTTTCTGTTGCTGTAACAGATTGCCTGAGACTGCAGGCTGCAAGTTCAAGATCACATGAGTGCATCTGGTGAGGGCCTTGTGCTGTGTCATAACAGTGCAACAGCACAAGGAAAGAAGGTGTGTGCAGAAATGGCAAAACACAAGGGTTACCCTCCTTTCATAACAACCTGCTTTTGTAATGAATCCAGTTCTGTGAGTGAGGCCTCACTCCTACAAGACTAACCTGGTCCCATGAGAAAGATATGAATTCCTTTTTATGATCTAACCACCTCTTGAAGGGCCCACCACCACTCATGACTGTTGCGTTGGGAATTCAGGTTCCAACACATGAAACTTTTGGGAATGCAGTCAAACTGTAGCAGGGTCCTTCCCACTGATTATCAGCACTCACACCCCAATTGTAGGGCTATTTGATGAGGCACCTTACAAGCCATGTGAATTAACTATAGAGTGAATTACTATATCGTGGTTAGTGATCTATAATACAATAACAGGCTTTATATCCACGTATTAGTTTCTTTTTGCTGCTGTAACAAATTACAAAAAACTTCATGGCTTTAAAATAAAACCAACAAGCTGAGTGCCTTGGTGCACATCTATAATCCCTGCTACTTGGAAGGCTGAGACAGGAGGTTTGTGAGTTCGAAGCCACAGGTAGCCTATACAACTTTGCAAGACCTAGTCTCAAAATAAAAAATAAAAATAGGGCTGGAGGTACAGCTTAGTTACAGAGTACTTGCCCAGCATGCACAAGGCCCTTGGTTCAGCTCCCCAGTACTGCAAAAGAAAGAAAGAAAGAGAGAGAGAGAGAGAGAGAGAGAGAGAGGAAGAAAGAAAGAAAGAAAGAAAGAAAGAAAGAAAGAAAGAAAGGAGAAAAAAAAACCCACACAAATTTATCATATTACAGTTTTGGAGGTCACAAGTTCAAAACAAATCTCAGAGGGACAAAATCAATGTGTTTGCGTGGACACCTTCTTCCTAGAGGCTTCAGGGGGAGGATCCAATTTTTTTGCCTTTCTTAGTCACCTGAAGTCACCCACCTTTCCTTAGCTTTCCACCCTTTTTAAAGTGTGCTACTCCAATGTTGGCTTCTGTCCTCACCTTCCTTTTCCTGATTTTGACCTCTTTAATTTTTTTTTTTCTGTCTCTCCCTGGTGCTGGGGGTTGAACCCAGGACCTCACACATGCTAGGCAATCACTGTACCTCTAAGATCCACCCCCAACCCTCCCTTTTTTGAAAAATTGTTGTATAATGTATATAACATAAAATTTGTCATTTAACCATTTCTGAAGTTCAATGGTATTATTACATGCACAACATTGGGCAATGATCACCATTATCTGCTTCCAAATTCTTTTATCACCCTAAACAGAACATCTGGACTCATGAAGCAATATTGCCCTCTTCTTCCCTCCCAGCCCTTGGTAACCTCTATTATACTTTCTGTAGCTATGAACTTGCCTGTTCTAGATATTTTGTGTAAGTAGAAACATGAAATATCTGTTCTTTTGTGTTCTGTTGTTTCACTTAGCATAATTATGTGAGCTTCTTCAGGGAGCTATTCTTCTGTCTATCACCAGCCACATCAAAAAATATCTGGAAGTCAGAAATTATGAATCATTTTATGCAATAAGGTGAAGGCAGGCAAATTTGAAAGAAGGAAACCTGCTAGTGCAACTTTTACCTACGCGTTCCCCTGAACCCCATTTTTATTCAGCCAGGGATGCTCTGCATTGGGTTACTTAACTTCTCTGTTCGTTGGTACAAGGAGGCTGTGTTTCCTGTTATCCTTCTACAGGTCTTAAGGTTAAGAATGAGCAGATCCGGTTTGGGGCTTTTGTTGTCTACATGCATCAGAAGTCCCTTGTATAAAAGCCACATCAGGGAATTTCAAGAAAACAGGAGCATAGTAAATGTGCAAATACAAGGCAATCCTTGTGATTGAGGTTTGGGTCTATATCAGGAGGAAAAGCAGCAAACTCTGAAGGTTAATGAGACCGGGTTCCTGAAAACCCTTGAGCTCTTCAGAGAAGTGCTTCACAAATGCAAGCTTTTCCACACCCCCTCCCATCTTTTTGCCCCTTGTAGAAGCTGTCCTGCCATTCTATTTCCAGTAGCTATCACAGAACCCTGTAGTTATTGGGAGTAATAACTGTGCATTGGGTGGGAAGGTAGACAGAGGGTGAGGAGACTGTATGTGGGAATATATGATCAAATGTTGGATTAGCATCAGAGGAAGGCCTGACAGGTTATTTCCTGACAGATAGTCATAGAGCCTGAAAAGTCAGATATATCCTGTATTCCATAGTTCTAAAAACAAACATGTTTATATTTGGCATAGTCATTTCCCTTATAGGCTTCTGGCCCAAAGAGGTAATCCATGATGTTTATCATCATTATTTGTAATGATCAAAAACTGGAAACAACCCAAATGTCCAGCAATTGGAAAACAGTTAAGTAAATTATGACACAAAACACCGAGGAATATTATGTAGCCAGTCAACACATAAACAAATTATTTTTAATCATCCTAGGAAATGAGCATGATAAATTGTAAGAGAAGAAAGCAAGATCCTGGTTATTTATATAAAAGGTGCTGTCGATGATGTAAAATGCTGTTGAGGCCAACCAGTGAACTGACCATACGCCTGTGGCACCGGCCCAGTACTCAGGCGCAACCTCGAGAATTCATCTGTGTCCTGTTGACCTAATTGTGCTTCTGTTAGGAAGGATGTTGAATAAATCAACAGGGAAACATCACCTGTCATGCCACAGGGAGTAGCCCTGTCTCTTTAGACTCTTCTTGAGTGTGACAGGTTCTCATACTTTTGTTATTTCTGATGATCCTAATAGCAGGACAGAGCACTGGTCGTAAGACAATCTCTATTGGAATTTGCGTGGTGTTTTCCTTACAATTAGACTGGGGTTATGGACTCAGGGAAGAAGAGCACAGAGCACAGGTGCTCTTTTCCTTACAACATCTCAAGGGTACATACCATCAGCATGACTTAGCACTGAGGATGTTGACCTTGATCACCTGGTTTATATGGTGATTGTCAGGTTTCTCCACTGTATATTTTGTCCCTTCCCATTTTCCGTACTATACTCTTCTTTTGGAAGGAAACCATTACGAAGAGCCCACACTGAAGGAGAGGAGGTTTATGCTCCCCTTCTTGATCCTAGGAGGCCCTTCTGTCTGAATGTTTCTCATGATTAGACTGGTGGTGTGGTTGTTACGAGGCAGACTACAGAGGTCAGGTACTATTTTTAACCCCATGTATCCATGGTACATACTATCAATATGATTCCTGACCACTGTTCGCCTTGATCATTTGGCTAAGGTACCCAGGTTTCTTCACTGTGAAGGTACTCCTCATCCCTCTTTCCTAGTCTTTGGAAGGAAGTCACTATGGAAACCCCATATTTAGGAAGGAGTGAGGTCATTACACTTCACATTCTTGATGGCAATTTATTTACTTATTAAGCAGTACTAGGGATGGAATGCAGGATCTTGTGCATGCTAGACAAGTGCTCTAACATGGGGTCATACCTCCAGCCCAGACAATGCTGTATTTTTAACAGCTTTATTGAGGTGTAGTATACATGCAACCTCCCATGTGCCTATCAGTTCACCGTAATGTGGGGGCTTCCATGTTACCATAATGCTGAAAGCTATACTAATGCTATTATAGATACCAGCAGGGTCACCCATGGTGGGCAAGTTTCACCTGAGCTGCCAGACTAAGACCAACTAGGGAGCAGAACCTGGTAGCCCACTCCTGAAATAATTAGACATTGAAACCCCTATAAATAGCAGAGAAACACTATCAGATATACTGCCAGAAAATGAACCCCCCAGGTTGGAAGGCACTTAAAAAATGACTGGGGAATAGTTGCTTCCTCAGAGTAGAGTCTACTTTAATGATGGGAATGGAGTAAAACCCCAGGGACCTCCATTTGCTGATGTGGCATGACTCAAATTGAGGAGGAGCAACTGTAAGCATCTGTTAACTGGAACATGGAGTGTATGTAATATGAATCTAGGAAAATTAGAAATCATCAAAAGAGAAATGGAGCACATAAACATTGCCATTCTAGGCATCAGTGAGCTAAAATGGACTGGCATGGGCCATTTTGAATCAGACAATCATATGGCCTATTATGCCAGGAATGACAGATTAAAGAGAAATGGGATTGCATTCATCATCAAAAAAGACATCATCAAAAAAGACAAAAGATTGGTCCTGAAGTACAATGCTATCAGTGATAGAATAATATCCATATGCTTACAAGAAAGGCCAGTTAATATGACTATTGTTCAAATTTATACACTCACCACGAAGGCTACCAATGAAGATAAGGAAGATTTCTATCAGTTTCTGCAGTCTGAAATTGATCAAACATGCAATCAGGATGTACTGATAATTACTGGTGACTGGAATGTAAAAGTTGGAAACAAAGAAGGAGGCTCAGTATTTGGGAAATATGGCCTTGGTGACAGAAACAATGTTGGAAATCACATGATAGAATGTTGTCAGACCAATGGCATATTCATTGCAAATACATTTTTTCACCAACATAAACAGCAACCATACACACACAGGGCTGGGATTTAGCTCAGTTGGTAGAGCACTGCGCTTCAGTCTCTGAGGTCCCGAGTTCAATTCCCAGCACCGCAAAAATGGGAGAAGGACCTGGCAATCCACTCCCAAGGCAATCCCGAAACAGCCATTGAAAACCCTAGGAGGGTCGCTATGAGTCAGATACCAACTCGATGGCACCTAACAACAACAACAACAACAATACACACACAGAATTCACCAGATGGAACATACAGGCACAAAATTGACTACATCTGTGGAAAGAGCCAATGTGAAAGCACAATATAAAAAGTCAGAACAAGATCAGGTGCTGACTGTGGATCAGACCATCAACTGCTCATAGGTAGGTTCAAACTGAAAGTGAAGGAAATTATAAAAAGTATACAAAAGCCAACGTATGACCTTAGGTATATCCCACCTGAGTTCAGAGACTACCTCAAGAACAGGTTTGTTGTGTTATGCACTAATGATCGAACACCAGATGAGTTGTGGCATGATATCAAAGACATCATTCATGAGGAAAGCAAAGGGTTATTTTAAAAGACAAGAAAAAAAGAAAAGGCCAAAGATGTCAAAGGAGATCTGAAACTTGCCCTTGAACAATGAGAAGCTAAAGTAAGACAAGATTTCATACGGCAGCTGGAGAAGACAAAAATCAAATATTATAATGACATGTGCAAAGAGCTGGATAGAAAACCAAAAAGGAAGAAAATATTGTTTTTTTAAGCTCAAGGAATTGAAGAAAAAATTCAAGACTTGAGTGGCAATAGTGAAAGATTCTATAGGGAAAATATTAATGGTGCAGGAAACATAAAAAGAAGATGGAAGGAGTACACAGAGTCATTATACCAAAAAGAATTGATGGATGACCAACTATTTCGAGAGATTGCATATGACCAGGAACCAATGGTACTGAAGGAAGAAGTGGAAGCTGCCTTGAAGGAACTGGTGAAACACAAGGCTCCAGGAATTGATGGAATACCAATAGAGATGTTTCAACAAACAGATGCAGTACAGGAGGTGCTACCTTGTTTAAGCCAAGAGATTTGGCAAACAGCTACCTGGCCAACTGACTGGAAGAGATCTGTATTTGTGCCTGTTACTAAGAAAGGGGGTCCAACCAAATGTGGAAATTACCAAGAAAAGGGATCCAACCAAATGTGGAAATTATCAAAAGGTATCATTAATATCACATACAAGCAAAATTTTGCTAAAGCTCATTCAAAAGTGATTGCATCAGTATATAGATAGCAAATTGCCAGAAAACCAAATGGATTCACAAGAGGGTGTGGAACCAGTGACATCATTGCTGATGTCAGAATGATATTAGCTGAGAGCAGAGAATACCAGAATTATGTCTATCTATGTTGTATTGACTATGGAAAGGCATTTGACTGTGTGGGTCATAACAAATTATGGATAACATTGCAAAGAATGGGAATATCAGAGCACTTAATTGTACTTGTGAGTAATCTGTATATGGACCAGGAGGCAGTTGTTTGGACAGAACAAGGAAACACTGCCTGGTTTAATGTCAAGAAAGGTATGCATTAGGGCTGTATCCTTTCACCGTACCTCTTCATATTTCTGCTGAGCAACTAGTCCAAGAAACTGGACTTTATGAAGAAGAACATGGCACCATGATTGGAGGAAGACTCATTAACAACTTGCATTATGCTGATGACACAAGTCTGCTTGCTGAAAGAGAAGAGGATTTGAAACATTTACTGAAGAAGATCAAAGAACACAGCCTTCCGTATGGATTGTGCCTCAACATCAACAAAATTAAAATCTTTGTAACTAGGTGAGTATGTAACTTCTTGATATATGGAGAAAGATTGAGGTTGTCCAAGATTTTGCTTTACTTGGAACTACAATCAACACCCACAGAAGCAGCGTCAATAAATCAAAAGACACATTGCATTGGGAAAAGCAGTTGCAAAAGACCTCTTTAAAGTGTTGAAAAGTAAAAATGTCACATTGAAGATGAAGGTGCACCTGACTCGTGACATATATTTTCAGTTGCATCTTATGCTTGTGAAAGCTGGGCACTGAATAAGAGGGACAGGAGAAGAATTGATGCCTTGAATAATGGTGCTGGAGAAGAATACTGAATATACCATGGGCTGCCAAAAGAACAACTGATCTGTCCCAGAGAAGTGCAACCAGGGTGCTCCTTGGAAGCAAAGATGGGTAACTACATTTTGGACATGTAGGCAGGCGGGACCAATCCCTGGAGAAAGACATCATGTTTGGGAGAGTGTCAGGTGAACATAAAAAGGGAAGACCTTCAACTAGATAGATTGACACAGTGTCTGCAACAGTGGGCTTAAATATAAAGATTGTTTGCCTGGCACAGATTCAGGAAGTGTTTCTTTCTGTTGTACATAAGATTTCTATGAGTAAGACTTGACTCGATGGCACCTAACAACAGCAACAACATACATGCCACAAAATTCACCTGTTTTAAGTGAACAGTTTGATGAGTTTTTGTAAATTTATACAGCTGTGCCTAAGGAAACAACTCTTTGAGTCGACAGCTAAAGAATTAGAATAATTTAACTCGGCAAGGGACTGGGATTTAGCTCAGTTGGTAAAGCGCTGCACTGCAGTCTCTGAGGTCCCGAGTTCAACTCCCAGCACCGCAAAAATGGGAGAAGAGCCTGGCAATCCACTCCCAAGGCAATCCCAAAACAGGCAGCCATTGAAAACCCTATGAGGGTCGCTATGAGTTGGATACTAACTCGACGGCACCTAACAACAACAACAACCAGGCAAGGAAGAAAAAGACAGTTCCAGGTGATGGTGTGAGCCCCTTCAGGGAGCGTGGCACAGTCAAGGAACCTAAACTAATCTTGAATCACCAAGAAAAGATAAAATATGTCAATGTACTTCCCTTGCTGTGCTTCATATTTAATATTTAATATTTTTCCAAACATTTACAAAGTAATGACATTTTAATGCCTGGATGTATAAATCCAGTTACATGAAGTGCTTGTCTAGAAAACCTCAGTCTGTGGTTGTTTATCCAAGGTTTCACTATAATAACAAGTAAATATTAGGATAGGGAAATGTAGAATGGGACCTGTAATAAAATTTCCTTCTTTTTCAGGTCTTGTTTCAATGAGAATCTAAAGTACATGTACAATGTGCTTTCTGATGAAGTCCTTCATTTATTTCCGCCTGGAACAAATACTCCACAAAAAAGTGAGAATGAGAAAGTAATTCAGAGATAGGAGAGCAGAAAGGAACCATCTTCAGAAACGCTGTATGTCCTTATGAAAACTTAGATTCTGGAAAAACCCAATTAGTGAAAACATTGAAGGGTTATTTCCATATGGGAAGTACCCGAGAAGACCTCTTGCGATTTCTGTGGGACATTGCATATCTCTGGGATGGATGAAGTCCATGTTAGCTGGGATGGGTTAGACCATGCTGCAGTAACAAAGAAACCCCTTATTCTCATTGGCTTTCTACAACAGGTCATTATTCTTCTGTTTTTGTTTTTGCTTTTTTTTTTTTTTGGACAGAATCTCACTATGTAGGCCAGGCTGGCTTCAAACTTGTAATCCTTTTACTCAACCTCCCAAGTGCTGGGATCACAGGCAGGTGGGACCTTGCCCAAAATAGGCCATTGTTTGATGTAGGTTCAGTGACTCTCCCCAGCAGATCTTCCCCAATAATTGACTCAAGGATCTAGGGGTCATCCATCTTGTGATAATGTCATCTTCATCAGGTAACCTCAAAAGTTTGCCACAGAAGAGGAAGAGAGAGTGTGGACGATGACATAGGGGATTTTTTTTGGACTGGGCTGGAAGGGGTAGATATCACTTGTGTTCACATCCCTTAGTTCAGAACCCAGCTACACCGGCCCAATCTAAGGGCAAGGAAGGCTGAGATATATAGTCTTCTTGTGTAAACAGGAAGAAGAAAATGAGATTTGGTGAACATATGGCATTGCCTTTGTTACTAGCTCTTAATATTTTTTTTTGCTGGATACTTTCTAAATTATAACAGAATGCATGCTTGTTGTAACTGGTGAAATATACATGAATAAAGATGAAACAAATCATCCTCCTACTCTGCTTTCCCTCACTTTTACCTCCCTATACCTTCTTCTGTGTGTCCCCTCCCTTTGTTGGCATGACTGTCTTCCAAGTGTAATTATGAGTCAGGAGAAATGTACTCTGCCAAACTCACCAAACTAGAGGTTTTCCTGATAAACTTCTAGAGTTGTTGAGAAATACCTGAATGCAAAATTCATCTAAGAATGGCCTCAGGCTGACAGAATAGCAGTAATAGTCTAGTAGAATTTAAAAGCTAGTGCTTTTATTTATTTGCTTTTTTATGGCTTTGGCAGAAGCTACAGTATCAGAAAGACCTGGGTTCAGATCCTACTCTACCTCCTATCATTGATATGACATTGGACAAGTGGCAAGTTGTCCTGAGCATTATTTATCTCATATTTGAAACAGACATTTAGTATTTATTCCACTTGGTATTTGGAATATTACAAGATAAAATCTATGCTTTAATCTTCCAGGTTGCTGATATTTATGACAAATTAGCATCCCTGACTAGAGTCCATGCCAATTAGTATCGATTTATTGACTTATTCATTAATAAATTAATTTATTACTCTTTTTTTTTCTTTTTTCGGTACTGGGAGTTGAACCCAGGGCCTCGCGCTTGCATGCTTTGCAAGTGCTGTACCACTAAGATGCACCCCCAGCCCATTTATTTTTTAGTTTTTGAGACAGGGTATCACTAAATTACCCAGACTTCCTCTGGTCTCAAACTTGCAATCCTCCTGCCTCCGCTTCCCAAGCCACTGGGATTACAGGTATGTGCCACCACCCCCAGCTATTAATCTATTTTTGAGATAGAATCTCACTGTATAGCCCAGGCTGACCTGAAACTTGCTATATAGCCAAGGTGGTCACAAACTCATGATCCTCTTGCTTTAGTTCCCTGAGTGCTGGGATATTAGGCATGCACCACCACACCCAGCTCCCAACTAGTATTTAAAATGAGTACAGTTTGACAGAGAATCTGGAGCAATGCTCTACTAAGCAAAGTGCCATACGATGGGGAGGAAGGAAGAGAAAGTGTGTACTCAAAGCTGCTGGCGGGCTGAGGAGGATTTGGAACATGCATGGAGGAAGGGAAGACAATACAGAGGGAAATCGAGATTGGGAAGGATGGAAGTGATTGGAAACATGTCGAGTCTGATCCGGCCATTTTGATACCAATTTTCCTGTTCATTAGTTATGCATAGCTCCCATCCACAGGGGCAGAGTCCTGCTGTGATAGCCCTTTCTTTTAATGACCTAACGGAACAAAATGCTCAGTAATACGTGGTGGAGAGGTGTTCCCAGAGGAAGGGATTAGGACTTCCCAGTGTTTGAAGGTTGTTTTGTAGTTTAATGTAAAAGAGGTCTAAAAGGCAGAGAAACACAATTAGGGCAAATATTGAATTTTGCCTGCCAATGTTGAGAAGGTGGTGGAAAAGAGCAGCAAAAGCAAAAACATTATGAGCAGAAAGTTCATACAGAAGAACTCAGGAAAAGAAGACAAAGGCGAAAGACCCAAACATCAATACTTGCATATTTATATAAACTTACAAAGGAAAAATGAATGAGGTTTATCAGTTAGTGTTTGTTCATAAAAAGCAGAAGTTACTTTAGGTGTTTCAAACAGAGAGGGATTGAGTACAGGGAATAAAGCTGATAGAAATGCTGGGAGAGCATGCTAGGAACATACCCCATGTGCTTAAATTCTAGGCATTGAGAGGTGCTTATCATCTGATGTTTTCAGACCAGGTTGGAATCTTTGAGTTCTATGAGTTTGAGAAATGAAACAACTTGGAAAGAGCATAGCAGTGACTTTGTGGAAAGGTGCAACAGGGCTCTCTCTGCAGCTCATTCCTCAGGCTCCTCCACCCTCTTCCTGCTCTTCTGGGACACTCTCTTTGCCCCTTAGTTCCCCACACTCAGCCCCATCCCCCCAGGCCTTTGCTGGATGAGTCTCTCTTACACACCCAATTGCTTCTGCCCACAAAGTCCAACGCGTCTCAGGGGAAGTGCCAAAGGCCACTAGAGAGCAGGTGTGTTCTACTGCAAGCTAGAGGTGGCCTCAGCTCCAAAAGCTCGGCTTGAGGGCACTGGGGTTTGATTTAGCTCGCAAGAAGAGCACGATGTCTGCTCAGGAGAGTTTAGATCAAGGGCTAACGGTCCACAGTGCAGGTAGCAAACACGGCCAACAGTCTGGTCGCCAGTAGGTGTCTTGGGGTAGTGTCATGCTTTGCTTACTTTTTTTAGCCCCCTCTCTGTCTCTCCAGGGTACCCCATACTATAAATGTAGTTCGCAGACTCTGAATTGATGACAAGGCCAGAAATCCTTCCTGGCCACAGGGTCTCCAAACTTGTCTCTGCCACCCTCCTGGGGCCCTCCTGGTGGGCTTTATGCTGCCTCACCGGGCATGAGCCGCCATGCATGATTGGGAGTAAAAGCATGGATGACCTGGAAAAGGAGGGAAGGTGGAGTGTGCAGTGCCAAGTCGGGGGTGGAACAGAAGCAGGGGGCGTTGTGCTTACTGGATGCCAAGTGAGCACATGGGGCAGGGGTCGCTCAATTATCAGTGGGGGACTCTTCTGGGGACACTACCACTTCCAGAGAGACTACCACTTCTGGGGAGACTACCACTTCCTGCCATGCCTCTGGCTACCTTGTCTGCTCTGTAAACAGCACCAGAGGGTTAAATAAGATAGCTGATGTAAGGAAGTAGGGGGAAAACCACCCCATAAACATTGTCACCTCTGGGCTGACATAGTGAAGCCTCCTCATCTTTGAATCAGAATCTCTGCCCTGTAGGGCTTCCCTCCCCAGTGACCGGGAACTGGACTAGCTCTTCTCCTCCAACCAGGATCAGGACCCCACATGGGGGAGGGGGACGATGGAGGGGGCGAGCTCGACAGATAGAGTCAAGGACAGCTGGCTTCTGGATGCCTTTAGATCATACTTTATTACACAGCTCCCATAAGGAAATAAATGCTACAGGTCTTACAGCTCTCAGGCCTGCCGTTCGGGATGGCAGAAGTGCTATGGCTCTTAAGTGTTGCAGCTTGGCCTTCGGTGCTGGGTCCAGAGGCTCTTCATCTTCATGGTGGGCCGGGGGCCCTCCGGATATCCCCTGCAAAGGCTGGCTTCCTCTCTGCTGCTGGTCTCCAATGATCTTCGCCTTGGTCTGAGCCTCTACCATGGCAAGCAGTCTTCTCTCTTGATCTGGCGATGGTGTGGCCCCTCTGTGATGGAGCCGCAGAGCGTACCAGCAGCAAGCAACCCCCGAGCAGGCAGCAAGCAGCCAGCAGCACTCAGCATCACCATCGGCAGCCTCACATACAGAATGAGCTTTGTTTATATAGTCCTTGGGTTAATTGCCTTGACTGCCTCAAGATGGCAATCAGGTGGGGGCGCGAGGGCCTGGGGGCAACCAATTAGGAGTGACATTCAAATAAAGGGTGAAACCAAATGTCACTCCTTGGCCAATCAAGGGGAGATCCTTGATTACCACATGCTTCCTCTCTATCCCCTGGGGCTATCCCATAATTCCCTACAGTGCACTTGACCTTTAGAAGGCTGAAGAGGGAAGAGAGGGCACCAGGCAGGTGAGGGATTCAAGTTTGTTTGTTGGTTTATTTGTTGTTTGTTTGTTTTCTGTCCTTGTCTAGCATTGAGTGGATTCTGGAGTCCCGGGCAGCGATTCTAGAGTACTGCTCTTCAATGACTTAGTTGTAGCTCTTTCTTTAGCATTTTTAGTCTCTGAATGTGGAATGTCACATGGACTTGAGGCTCTCTGTCCTCTCAGCCAGGCTGCCTTCACAGGGATTCCACTGATCAAAAGGGCCCTGCCCTTGGTTAATGCTCTATTCCTGCCATCTTGGAATTCTTAATTTTTCTTATTGAATAACTTTCTTATTGAATAACTTTTATTCTAGTAAGGTATGTATAGTGATACATTGAAATATATTATCACAATGAAAAATAGAACACACAGCACTTTGGAATTGTGGTGGTTGATATCTGAGTCAGATGCTTGGAGTTGAACATGTCCTTTAACACGCTCAAGAGCCCACTTTTTTTAACATTCAAAAGCAATAGCAACAGTCCCATGCACAAGGAAAAGGTAAAGATGGGAGCTAACAATTCACCAGCTGGCACAGGAAGAAGCAAAGGACAACCAGTGAAGCCATAGAAACAGGGAAGAGTGAACGAAGAATATTATCTGATGAAAATTGTCTGTAGAAGACACATCAGAGAAAGACTCCTGTGCTTTAAGTGTGTGTGTTCATATGGACACAAAAGGTGGGAGGAGCGATACTTAGAAGACAAATGTGAACATACTCATGTTTATTGTATTTCAAAAATAGAATACACATCATCATTGTTGTTAGGTGCTGTTGAGTCAGGTTCGACTCATAGTGACCCTATGTACAACAGAATGAAACACTCTCTGACACTATAACATGTCTGGCACTATGTCAGTTCTTCTCTGCTATTCATAGGGTTTTTGATGGCTGCTTGTTTCAGAAGTGGGCTGCTGTGTCCTCCCAAGAATACACATACACTTATAAAATTTGCCATTTAATAATTTTAAGTATACAATTCAGTGATATTGATTGTATTCACAATTTTGTGCAACCCTCACCACTATTTCCAAAAATTTTTTGTTACTCCAAATAGAAACTCTGTATGCATTAAGTAGTAACTCTCTATTGTTCCATGCCTCAGCCCGTGGTAACCTCTATTGTACCTTCTGTCTCTATGAATTTGCATATTCTGGACTCATGCAGTATTTGTCATTTTGTTGGGCTTATTTCTCTTAGCATAATTTTTGCAAGGTTCATCCATGTTGTAGCATGTATCTGAGTATCATTCTTTCTCATGTTGTTGTTAGGTGCTGCTGTGTCGGGTCTGGTTCATAGCAATCCTATATACAACAGAACGAAACACCCTCCAACACTGTGCCATGCCCAGGACTATTGTCAGTGCTTCTCTGCTATTCATAGGGTTTTCAATGGCAGATTGTTTCAGGAGTGGGTTACCAGGTCCTTCTTCCTGGCCTGCAGCACCTGGTGTTCCCAGGTGGTCTCCCATATAAAGACTAACCAGGCTGACCCTGCTTAGCTTTCAAGATCAGGTGAGAGCAGCTGTTAGGGTGCTATGGCTACAGACATTTTTCTTTATGGCTGAGTAATATTCTTCTATATGGATAGAACACTTTTGTTTATCCATTCATCTGTTGATAGACACTTGGGTTGTTTCCACCTTTTGGCTATTGTAAATAATGCTTATATGAACGTTCATGTACAAGAACATGTTTGAGTCTCTGTTTTCAATTGTTTTATGTATAAACCTAGAAGTAGAATCGATGGGGTCATATGGTAGTTTTGAGTCTAGCTTTTTGAGGAAATGCAAATTGTTTGAATCTTATTTAAATAAGAGGTCCCTCATTTTCTTCTTCTTTTCCTTTTTTTTTTTATTTTTATTTTTTTTTTTGTGGTACTGTTGATTGAACCCAGGACCTTGCACTTGCAAGCTTTGCAATTGCTGGACCACTGAGCTGCATGCCCAGCCCTTTTTTTCCCCTTTTTTGAGACAGGGTCTCACTAAATTACACAGACTACCTCTGGTCTCAAACTTGCGATCCTCCTGCCTCTGCACCCCCAGCCACTGGGATTACAGGTGTGTGCCATGGTGCCTGGTGAGGTCCCACATTTTCATTTTTCACTGGAACCTGAAAGTTATGTAGCTGGTATTGCCCTCCAGACCTATTAACAGAGGCTAGTAAGGTCTAAAGCAGGGCTGTCCAACTTTTGGCTTCTCTGAACCACATCGAGTAAAGAGGAATTGTCTTGTGGTGCACATAAATTATATAGCTTAGTGCATTTACATAAAAAGGGAGAGTCATGAAGAAAAAAACACATGGTGAAGAAATAGATCAATTCCTTAACACCTATGATCTACCAAAATTAAATCCAGAAGTTATAAATAAATTAAAGAGATCTATAACAAGCAATGAAATTGAAGCAGTTAATAATCTTCCAACAAAGAAAATCCCAGGTCCTAATGGGTTCACAGTCAAATTCTATCAAATCTTTAAAGAAGAATTAATACCTATCCTCCTCAAACTACTCCCTAAAATAGAAAGGGAAAGTATACTTCCAAAATCATTCTACAAAGTCAGTATCATCCTGATACCAAAACCACATAAGGACATGACAGAAAAGGAAAACTATAGGCCAATTTCCCTGATGAACATTGATGCAAAAATCCTTAATAAAATTCTTGCAAACTGATGACAGCAATACATAAAAGAGATTATACACCATGACTAGGTGGGCTTCATTCCTCAGATGCAAGGCTGGTTCAACATATGCAAACCAAATAATGTAATTCAACACATCAACAGACTTCAGGACAGAAATCACATGATCATCTCATAGATGCAGAAAAAGCTTCCAATAAAGTTCAACATCCCTTCATGATAAAAATCCTAAAGAAACTGGGAATAGAAGGAACACATCTCAATGTTATAAAGACCATATATGACAAACATATAACTAACATTGCAATAAATGGGGAAAAATAAAAGCGTTCCCTTAAGATCAGGAATAATACAAGAATGTCTACTTTCTCCTCTCTTATTCAGTATAATGATTGAAGTCCTAGCCAGAGCAATCAGGCAAGAGAAAGAAATAAAAAGGATATAAACAGGAAATGAAGAGGTTAAATTATTCCTATTTGCAGATTATATGCTCCTATACTTAGGATCCTAAAAACTAATTAGCTCCTTCAGCAAAGTAACAAGATACAAAATTATCACTCAAAAATCAGTTACATTGCTATATACCAATAACAAACAGGAAGAGAAAGTAATCAAGACGTAGCTCCCATTCATAATATCCCAACAAAAATGAAATATCTAGGAATTAATCTAACCAAAGATCCTAAAGACTTCTACAATGCAAACTTATTTGGAAAGACCTCCCTTGTTCATGGATCGGCAGAATTAATATTGTGAAAATGGCTGTACTACCTAATCTACAGATTCAATGCAATCCACATCCAAATTCCAATATTTCACAGAAATAGGGGAAAAAATCCTAAAATCCATATAGAAGCAAAAAAGATTTGATATAGTCAAAATAATCCTAAGCAGCAAAAGCGGAGCAGGAGATATCACAATGCCTGACTTCAAACTATATTCAAGGTCCTAGTAGGAAAAACAGCTTGGTACTGGCCCAAAATCAGGCATGAAGATCAATGGAACAGGATAGAAGACCCAGATATCCACCCACACAGCTACAGCCACCTGATCTTTGACAAAGGAGCCAAAGGCTTACACTGGAGAAAAGATAGCCTTTTCAACAAATGGTGCAGGAAGAACTGGATATCCATATCTGGGAAAATGAAAGTAGACCTGTATCTCTCAACCTCTATAAAAAAAATCAACTCAAAATGGATCAGAGATCTCATATAAAATCAGATAATTGGAAACTACTAGAAGCAAATGTAGGGAAGACACTCCAGCACATAGGCATAGGCAAGTATTTTCTTAACAAGACTTCAGTAGCCCAGGAAACTGCACCAATAATTGACAAATGGAACTAAATAAAAATAAAAAGCTTTTGCACAGCAAAGGAAACAATTAATACAGTAAAGGGAGAGCCCACAGAATGAGAGAAAATCTTTGTGTCCTACTCATTTGACAGAAGATTAATAACTAGGGTATATAAAAAACTCAAGGAACTAAACACCGAAATAACAATCCAATAAATAAGTGGGCAATAGAACTGAAGAGACAATTCTCAAAAAAAAAAAAAAAAAAAAAAAAAAAAAAAAAAAAAAAAAAAAAAAAAAAAAAAAAAAAAAAAAAAAAAAAAAAAAAAAAAAAAAAAAAAAAAAAAAAAAAAAAAAAAAAAAAAAAAAAAAAAAGAAAAGAAAAAAGAAATACAGAGGACCAATGAACATATGAAAAAGTGTTCAATATCCCTAGCTATCAGGGATATGCAAATCAAAGCCACAATGAGATGCCATTTCACCCCAGTTAGAATGGCTAACATCAACAAATCAAACAACAGCAAATATTGGCGAGCATGTGGAGAAAAAGGAGCACTTTTACGCTGGTGGTGGGACTGTAAATTAGTTCAGTCACTATGGAAATCAGTATGGAGGTTCATCAGAACATTAAAAATAGAACTACCATATGATCCAGCTATACCACTTCTTGGAGTGGACACAAAGGAAGACAAGTCATCATACAACAGGGTATTCAGTAAGTTGTAATTTTCCCTTCCACACTATGCAGCTGTTCTAATCCTGTCTCATTCAATCTCCATTTGCATTAAATTGTTTGTTGCTGTGATAGGTACCTTAGATAAATAACTGAAGGGAGGAAAGGGTTATTTTGGCTCACTGTTTCAGAGGGTTCATTCCATCTTTTGGCTCTGGTGCTTTGGGGCCCATGTGTGTTGAGGTAGAACATGATGGCAGGGAGAATGTGGTGGGGCAAAGTGGCTCACCTCATGGTATACTAGAGGCAGAGAGAGGGAGAGAAAGGAAAGGGCTGGGAATAATCTACAGCCCCCTAAAAGTTATGACCTCAAAGATTCAATCCCTTCAACTAGGTACCACCTCCTAGGTTTCCATCACCTCCCAGTAGCCCATTAATGGATTAATCCATTGATGAAGTTGGAGCCCTCATGATTCGATCACTTCCCCAAAGCCCCACCTCTGAATATTGCCACACTGGGGACCAAACCTTCAGCACACGAGCCTTTTAGATCCAATCCATAACACTACCTATCCATCCAATGATTTAGTCACTCATTTTGTTGTTGTTGTTGTTAGGTGTAATCAAGTTGGATTCCCCTAATACGGACCCTAAGTACAGCAGAAGAAAGCATTACGCAGCACTGTGCCAAGCACATGATCTTTTTATATCTGAGCACATTGTTGCAGTCACTATGTTTATTTTCATTTTGAGTTGTGCCAGTCATTTCTTGGATGCCTTCCAGTCTGGGGGACTCATTTTCCAGCACTAATATTTGACAGTGCTTCTCTGTTATTCATAGGGTTTTCAATGACAAATTGTCTCAGAACTGGGCTGCCAGGTCTTTCTCCCTAGTCTAGCTTAGTCTGGAAGCTCAGCTGAAACCTGTCCACCCCAGATGGCCCTATTGGTGTCTGAGATACCAGTTGCATAGCTTTCATCATCACAGCAATAGTCAAGCCTCCATAGCATGACAAGCTGACAGACATATGGGGGATTCACTCACTTAATAGTTATTCATCGAGTGCTTTCTATGTGTCAGGTGCACTTAGACCCTTGTTCTATGATAACTAAAAAAGATATGGCCATTGTCTTTACAGATTTCATCCTTATGTTACATTCCTGCTGGTATGTGAAGGAGTCCAGAATATGCCACCCCATAATGTGTCAGTTTGATATAGGGTTACTTTGGGCTGAAGGCAACTGAGAAAAAGCAAATAACATGAAAAACTCTTAGTCTTCTCCCTTCTGCCTAAAAATAAGGCACAAATCTCCCTTTGTAAAGGTAGCAAATTTTCCATTTGTAAAGATGCTCCTCTCTTCCATACCAGGAAAAGAACAACTCTTAATCCTGGAAGGGGACTTCACTTTCCCACAATTTACCATCCCTAGAGACTCAAGCGGCTGGGATTTAGCTCAGTAGGTAGAGCGCCACTCTGCAGTCTCTGAGGTCCAGAGTTCGATTCCCAGCACCGCAAAAATGGGAGAAGGATATGGCAACCCACTCCCAAGGCAATCCCCAAACAATCAGCCATTGAAAACCCTATGAGGGTCGCTATGAGTCGGACACAACTCGATGGCACCTAACAACAACAACAGAGACTCAGGCATTCCCCTTTCCTTTGTCTAGTAGCTTCGTCATTTTTTTGCCCTTTGTTAAAATGGTATATAAACCTCTAAATCTGATCACTTCTTTGCAGACTCCTTTTTGTGAGCCCTCGCCCCATGCAAGTAAAAATATTAACAGTGAATGAAAAATTTAATGATTTTCTGCTGTTAAACTTGAGTTTGTCAATATAATTCATGAGCCCCAGTAACAAAACATAAGTGGGTAGAAAAAAAGCTTTTTTCCCCCCTTTTTTCCCCTTTAGAGAAGGAACAAGGAGACTAAGACCCTGGAACTTCTTTGAAAATTGAGCTTTTCCATAGCAAACAAGCTGGATCCCTCCACTTTTTCAAATCGAGATCTCTAGATGCGGTCTTCAGAAGCCTAGGCAGCAAATGGTTATTAGAATGAGTTTGTCATTTATAATAGTGGCTATTGGACTTGTCAGTACTGTGCTAGCTTGCCTCTAAGTTGCTTTCCCTCTTTTCTCTCATGTCCTGGTGCCACCCTTATGCAGCTAGTGCAGAAAGCCCAGGGCTTAGAGGCCGAAAGGTGGTCTGAACCTCCCAGCACAACATTTTCAAGTCCAGCGCCCAGTTGATGCAATGACCCGGCAACACAGTATCAGAGAATTCCCAGAGGAGTATTTCCAGGATGTAGGATCAGTCTGGTAAGGAAGGGGCCCTCACAGAGAATTTGCCAGGAGATAGAACCTGCCAAACCAGTTTGTGTGCCAGCTCCAGCCACTCCAGGGTAACTGTTGTATGCCTAGATGAACACAAATCTGTTCACTCAGACAATTCTCTTATGTTTGGTTTTCTTTTAACTTGAGAAGGTCTTTCACTTTTCTTCCCTTTTTATCTCTGTCTGCAGCTGGTTCTTAGATATGCTTCAGGCCAGCCTATTTATCTTGCAAGGTTTAGAAGGCACTCTCTCTTTCCTGCCCCTCCCCTTGCTCCTTTCCCACTTGATTACATCTTCCCCTGGTAATGGGGTTTTGACTGGCCTTTTGTATAATGCTAGGCCACAATGAGACAAGAATATTCTCCCCTTCTTTTTATCAGATGCTTTTCTTTCCTGAGCTGTTTTGGTAAGCGTGTGTGTTTCTGATTTTGCTCCTGGTCAGGAAAGAGGCCCGGTATTCAGGGAGAAGATTGGATGTTGTGGCGCATCAATTGGACTTTAAAAGAAATAAGCAAAAGTTGGTCACATGTTGAAGCGCAGGCTTCCCGAGAGGCCAATCAATTTCAATTAAGGAGATTAAAAGTGCTGAGCACCGAAAGGCCCGGTCACATGCCTCCCAATGCCTTGATCCTCCAGCAGTCTGAAAGCAGGCAGCGGGCTCCAGAAGTGCTGAACTGTGTCCTTTGGGCCAACGTCAAGGTGACAAACAATTAGGTGAGAATACAAAAGGAAAAGCCAGTGGAAGGGGCTCAGTGTTTTCCCAGTTGGCCCTACTGGCAGTTTGGGCAGGATCTTCTAACTTATGCAAGATTGGCTACTTAGTGCAGATTGCTTTGTGTCTTCCTCCTCAGCCCATTAAACACCTGGAGTGGGGCTGGGGATGTGGCTTAGTAGTAGAGTGCTTGCCTAGCATATGTGACCCCCTAGGTTTATTCCCTTGTTGTTGTTGTTAGGTGCCGTTGAGTCGGTATCTGACTCATAGCGACCCTCTGTACAACAGGGGAAACACTATTGTCAGTGCTTCTCTGCTGTTCATAGGGTTTTCAATGGCAGATTGATTTTTGGGAGGGGGTTGCCAGGTCCTTCTCCCAAAGGTTTGTTCCCTAGCAGTACTAAAAAAAAAATGAATGTATTTTTTGTTTTTTAGGTTTGTTCCCTAGCACTACTAAAAAAATACATTCATACATACATCCATACATAAATATTCAGAGTGGCTCTGGACCCAAGTCATTGTGTCCACCAATCCAAATCCATCCCCAAACAAAACTGATCTGATCTGTGTACACACATCCCAGTAAATAGACCTACCCACGGGGCCCCAACAACCCTGCCTTTAACCCGCTCTGTAGGTGGAGAACTGAGCCTCCTGCTTGGACCCTCCTCCTACCTAGGCATTGCAGAACCCTCCGCACTGGGCTCCAGGTCACCATGTTCCTACGGCCTGGAGCTTCTTAACACCCAGACCACTGAGGGCCAGGGTGAGGGCGAGGGTGTTGGAGTGGGGTGGACGGGCAGACTGGTGAGGGCGGGGCTGAGGTCCAGGGGGAGGAGGAGGCTTTGGCATCACTCAGGCCCAGGGCTGATCTGGTGTCTGCCCCTCCTGGGCTCTGTATTGGCCCTGAGCATCAGCATGTGGTCAACCCGTGCATCTTTCTTTGTGGGACAGTGATTAACACCCTGACATCTGACCTGAGCCCTGGCATCCGAGTGAGCTTTATCCTCTGTGTTTATAAAGAGGAAACTACGGCGTGCCCCCAGGGGTTTCACCAGGCTCACCGGGGTACTGTGTGTGACAAATCACACAGTGTCACCTAGCTGCCCCTAACCACAGGTGGCATTGTGATTGCAGTGACTCCGGGAAGGCAGGGGTACACTCAGCTCCCCTATCTATGGTCTGAATGTTTGTGTGCCTCCAAGTTCCAATGCTGAAGTCCTATCCCCCAGTGAGGTGTTAGGAGGTGAGGGGGTCTTGTATGTGTGTGTGGGAGGAGCCGTCATGACTAGGATCAGTGCTTTTTAAAATTTTTTTTGTGGTACTGGGGTTGAACCCAGGGCCTCGTGCTTGCACGCTCTGCAAGTGCTGGACCACTGAGCTGCACCCCCAGCCCATTTTTTTACTTTTTGAGACAGGGTCTGGCTAAATAACGCAGACTGCCTCTGGTCTCGAACTTGTGATCCTTCTGCCTCTTCCTCTGGAGCCTCTGGGATTATAGGCGTGTGCCACTGCGCCCAGCTTGGGATCAGTGCTTTTATAAAACAGGCCCCGGAGAGTTCCCTGGCCCCTCCACTAGGTAAGAGCATACTAGAAGTTTCCATCTGCCGGCTCTTACCAGAAGCCAAATCTGCCTTGATCTTGGCTCCCAGCCTCCAACTGGGAGCAATCACTGTCTGTTGTTTATAAGGCAGGTCATGGTATTCTGTCATAACAGCTGGAACAGCCCAGGCCATGCGTGCTGGTGGCCGTTGTTCAGAGGCCGTGGGGCACTGCACTGTGGGGATTCAGGGAACAGGGCTTATCAATGGGGAAGGCCATGCAGATAGCCAGTATATGCAGAAGGCCAGGGCAGGACTGAGACAGGGCCATGCAGGAGGAGAGGGCAGCGAGGCAGGGGCAGACAGTGTGGTGGCTGTGGACTGGGGTCTGGCTGGTTCCTGAGGGCAGGAAGGAGGAGGCATCTTTCAGGAGGAAGGGTGGCATGAGGCTGATGCAAATCCCGGAATTTGTTGGACAGGAGAGCTAAGAGGGCCAGAGTGGAAGGCAGATGTGGCCTGGGGACAGGAGCAACTGCAAGGACAAGCACAGGCTTTCTGGGCAAATGACAGAGGTTAAAGCCGTGGCTTGCCCTGCCTCGGGGTAAGATCCTTTTCGGGGACAGGCTGTCCTGATGGGACCTCATCCTCCTCTCTGCTGCTGATCTTTTGGCGGCTTTCCTAGTAACAGAGGGGCCTCAGGAATGAAGGGGGGAGAAGGTGAGGCCGGTTTTGGTCCCTTTGGGAGCTTGTTGGGTTATCTAAAGGTCAAGAGAGGTCGGGGTTGAGAGGGACTGTTTGAAGAAGTGCCCAGTCACAGAGCCCAGACCCTTGTGCAGTGACAGAGGCAGGGAGGTTCTGGCACTTGCTGGCAGTCACCTGGCACTCAATGGCCAGGCCAGTCCCCTGCTGTCCGCTCAGGAGGTCCTTCTACTATAACCCCAGCCTCCTTCCTGACCTATGTGTCTGAAAATGATTGGAAAATGAATGATGGAAGTTTCCGACCTAGGGTTGTTGTTTATAAACTTCAAAGGATCTGGATACCTTTTTTAAAAAGCAGCAAAAATAAGTTGTGTGGTTATAAATATTTTTTATAGTTATAGAAAAATGATGATTTTCTTGATACAAATTTATTTTTAAAATGTGGAAAAATGGAACTACTTATTTCAATGAAGAAACAATTGCTATTGGAAAATTTAATGTTGCTAAGAATTGAGTAGCCTGCAGCCATATCACTGTGGTGTCTGTTCCCCTCAGATCTCAGAAGCTAAGTGGGGTCGGGCCTGGTTAGTACTTGGATGGGAGACCGCCAGGGAACACCAGGTGTTGTGGGCTTGGGAGAAGAACCTGGCAACCCCCTCCCAAAAATCAGTCCGCCATTGAAAATCCTTTGAATAGCAGAGAAGCACTAACAATATTGTTTTGCCTGTGGTACATAGGGTCGCTTTGAGTCAGATACCAACTCAACGGCCCCTAACAACAATAAGAAGAATTGAGTAGAACTGTTTCCAAAAGGAATCCTTGCCTCAAGGTGGAAGTGACCCCCATCCCTTCTTCCTGAGAAAGAAACCTGCACAAGCAAGCATGGGGGCACAGCATGGTGGTCCAGGAAAGCCACCAAAAGAAGGGGCTGGACTATGCCCCACAACATGTACAGACTCAGCACCTTGTGTGGGCAGCCTGTGTCCTGGGAATTGGTTTTGCCTTGCAACACCATAGGAACCCAGGCCAGTTTGGATAAAGACTCATAGGAAGACATGGCTTCCCGCAGAGGTCATGTCACCTACCCTCCACCCCCACCCGTGAGTTGTTAGAAGCAGAGCCAGTGTCTCGGTCACCCCAAGCTGCTGTAACAGAATAGCACAGTGTGGGTGGCTTAAGCAATGAGCATTCGTTTCTCACAGATCTGGAGGCTGGAAGTACAGAATCAGGTGCCAGCATGGTCAAGTTTGTGACCTGGCTATGTCTTCACATAACTTTTCCTTGGTGCATGCATGCACAAAGAAGGATCTTGTCTCCTTCTCTTCCTATAAGGACACTAATCTGTCATGGGGAGCCCACCCTCATGAACTCAACTAAACTCAGTCACCTCCCAAAGGCCCTACCTTCAAACACCATCTCATTGGAGGTCATGGCTTCAACATCTGAAATTCAAAGGGATACAAATATTCACAGTAGCCAGTGAGGACATACGGCCAGCAAGCCAGTGGCATTTATGGTGTCCTAGATGTCAGTCATATGCCTGCAGCGGTAGCCCTGTGGCATCCTATCCCATCAGATCTCAGAAGCTAAGCAGGGTCGGGCCTGGTTATTACTTGGATGGGAGACTGCCTGGGAACACCAGGTGCTGTAGGCTTGGGAGACGGACCCTGCAACCCACTCCCAAAAATCAATCCACCATTGAAAACCCTATGAACAGCAGAGACAGCACTGACAATAGTGTTTCACCTGTTATATAGGGTCGCTATGAGTTGGATACCAACTTGATGGCATCTAACGACAACAACAGATGTCACATATATTCCATTGGATTGCTGGTTGTTTGTCCTCACTGGCTGCTGTAAATACAACCAGAGTACTCCTTAGAAGGATGGATAGACTGCATCTCACATATTTTGGATATGCCAAGAGAGACCAATCCCTAGAGAAGGACATCTGTTTGGGAGAGTGTCAGGTCAATGAAGAAAACATCATGTTCCGGGTACAGTGTTGGGTCAGGTTTTGTTCTGTTGTACATAGGGTCGCTATAAGTTGGACCCAACTCAATGGCACCTAACAACAACAACAGCTCTATGCACAGAGGTACACTGGAGTAACAGGATGTGGGGAAGTGAGCAACAGTAGGCACCAGTAACACAGCAGCCAGGAACAAGGGTTGGCCAGGTGGAGGGGACTGGGTGGGCTCCAGCAGCCTCCTCTCCTAGGTGATGGGTGAGAGTGGATTCTCCACCTTGTTGCCTAAGCCCTTGGGGTCTGGGCCATATGCTTATTCTGAGATATTTCTGTGAAGTAAGATTAAATCTTCCATGTACTTATCTATGAAGCTAATTAAAGATGAAGGAAGGTAACCAGTTGTGTCTCCTACTGTGTTAAAAATTGAGTATAGGACATATTTGAGAAGGATACTTACTTTTGGAGTTGTTATGAAAATAGTTACAATATATTTAAAAATTAAATGTAAGTCAAATGCCAGTGGGAGACCTCAGACCCCTCCTTCATAGACTAACATTCCAGAAAATGCAGTTGGAAAGGCATTTCAGTAGAGCTGAGAAAAAATTGAGAAACATGAGCTATATCTAATCACAATCACAGCGAAAACTATGGTGATAAGCATTGTTCTGAACATTTCTTGGTGTGTTTGCTCTGTGTTTTGCTGTGCTGTGGGTAGATCTAAGGGCCTCACACATGTCAGGCAAGCGCCTTGCCACTTCGCTACACCCTCTACCCTCAACGTCCCCATATATAAACGTACTAGTTTTTCAGAGCCTGCAACCATATCACTGTGGTGTCCAATCCCATCAGATCTCAGAAGCTAAGCAGGGTCGCACCTGGTTAGTAGTTGAATGGGAGACCAGGTGGGAACACCAGGTGCTGTAGGCTTGGGAGAAGGACCTGGGAATCTACTCCCAAAAAACAATCAGCCATTGAAAACCCTATGAGTAGAAGAGAAGTATGACAATAGTGTTTCACCTGTTGTACGTAGGGCGCTTATAAGTCAGACACCAACTCAATGGCACCTAACAACAAGTTTCTCAGAATAACCTTATAGACTGGGTACATGACTCTCTGTTCTTCTTTCTCCACAAGGACTAGAGTCAGGGTCCCTGTGAACAGGCAGGGCCCGGGCAGAGGGCAGTGCACCTATGCGCTTTGCAAGAACAGTGTGGTCCTCTTGAACAAAAGTCGCTGGCTGGCGGAACAGAAGGTCTGAGTGGGTACCCCTGGGTGAGCCCACCAGAGTGGAGATATCCTGGGAGAAACCTCCCCCAGCAAGAGAACTGTTTGAGAGGAAGGCACGATGGCAGCTCAACCTCAGATCAGAGGACCAGTGAGGCTCAAGTGTCCAGTGTTCTGTTAAGCTTTGCTGAATTGTTAACCCTGCCTAAGGAGGATACCAGAGCTTTGGAACCATGCTGCCCCTTCACGGCATCTAAGGTAGACACAGGCCATGTAAGTGCAAGCAACAGGTCCATCTGGCTTCTGGAGTCCAGCGCCGTTAGCTTTGGAGGCACCATCTGGAGACATGAGCTGGACGTCAGGACTATGACGTTGCGTCACCATGGGGAGGGGCAGCCACAGCTCAGTCTGTGCAATCTTAGCTGGGCCTGCCACAGCCACACAGCTGGTGCCTTAAGACAATGGAAACATATCTTCCCACAGTTCTGGATGCCCAAAGGTCAAGGTTCCTTCTGGGATTAGAATCAGGGCCACCTCAATGACCTACCTCACTATAACATAATTAGCTCTGCAAATACTCTGTCTCCAAACACGATCATCTTCAGAGATCCTGGAGAGTGAGGATGTAAACAGGTAAATCCTTCAGGACAGGGGAGGATGCAGTTTATGCCTTAAGGCTTCATATTCACCCAACCTCAATTTCCTCAGCAAGAAAATCTGAATCCTCAGATTCTCCTAGATCTCCACCCATTTAAATCTCAGCCTAGAACTGTCCTACCAGATGTTGCTGAATGCAGGACTTAGGCATGCCGTGCAACCTTTCCAGGTGAAAATTTATTTACAAAGCACAGATAATAAAAGTAACATCTTATTCATTTCCCTAGGTGTTTTGAGCCTTGAGTTATGGTCGCAGCCAAAAAGTATGGTAAAACCAAACAAATTAGTCCTTAGGACAGGGAACCCTGAAGCCAGTGAATGACAAAAAGCAAGCTTCCAAACCAGCAAGGGGCTGGGATTTAGCTCAGTTGGTAGAGCACTGTGCTGCAGTCTCTGAGGTCCCAAGTTCAATTCCCAGCACCGCAAAAATGGGAGAAGGGCCTGGCAATCCACTCCTGAGGCAATCCCGAAACGGTCGCCATTGAAAACCCTATGAGGGTCGCTATGAGTCGGATACCGATGCGACAGCACACAACAACTACAACAACAAACCAGCAAGGGAAGACCAGGCAGTAATGCCTTCACAGCAGCATCGTTTTATTGATGCAATGCAAAGAAAACTACGTTAGAATCGATTGATTCTCCTTGAGACCTAATAATACGCTTTCTTCGGATCTTATTCATGTACCACTTCCTCCACCGGTCCTCCAGGGGGACTGAGATTGGCCACGTTGAACAGAATTTGTTCTACTGTCCTTCGAAATCACAGAAGTAGACATGATTTAGGACACAAAAGGCACCAGGTTTTCTTTGGGAAACAAAGCCTATTTGGAACAAGTAGCTCATGTCTAAACAAAATTGAAAGCACACTTGCCTTCAGATTTATTTGATTACAGAGTCTTTCTTGGGGCGAGTCAGTTTCAGAACCAGTTCTTATTGGTACCTGGAAGCCAATAAAAAATCCAGAAGGAGAGAAATATCACAACTCAGAGAAACAGATTGCTCATTCTTTTAAAAAAGGCATTGAATCAACTTTTACACTGCTGAGTCAAATTATTTATACGTACGCTATAGGTTGTGCATCCCCAGAATTTGTTAGCGTTAGAGTATGATAAATTGTACCTGACTTCTTTGTGAAAAATCATCTTAAGGGTTTTTTCACCCAGTGGGACAGCTGCTGGGGTTTATTGAAATTGTTCTTCACCTGGATGTCAGGAGGGAGAGGCAAGGTTTTTCTATGTTGGAATGATGGTTAAGAATTTTGGCCTTGGGGTAGTCTTATAGTGCTCAACAAGTTATTTGCCTCTTATCTTTATTTTCTTCATGTCTACACAGGCTCCCAAATCAGGGTTTTCTGTAGACATGAAATCAGATAATGCATGCAGAGAGCTCTGCGTGAGCTCTCCCAGGGTAAAGAACCCAATAAATGTCAGTTTTTATATCATCATTATTACAAAAGATCTTTGCAGGTTTATATTTCATCTGTGAAAAAGAATTCAATTTGTTGAAAAAAAAAAAAAAAAAAACCAAAAAAAAACCCAAAAAGAGTCTTAGGCCTTCTTAGCATGTGCTTGCTATCAGTTCTAAGATTGGATGTTGTCCCCTGCACCCAGCATGGAATTGGCAGGAGGGAGGAATTAGTGGGGCTGGATGGCAAAACCATGCAAAGATTTAGATTTTTCTGCCTCCTCCATGAATCTTCAGGATTTAGCTTAGAATCTTATGAACTGCAAGATCAGCAGACATACCTGAATCGAATTACTAGTGCCCAAATCCAACAATAATAAATGGCATCATATTATTATTATTTTATCCACATGATTACCATGTTGTGGCACAGAAAGCTGAAGTTTGACCATTGACCATTGAAAAGAAGGAATCCATTAGGATTACGCTTGCATGTTTTTGTCCCTCCCAAATTCATATGTTGGAATCCTAACACCCAATGGTATTAGGAGATAGAAGCTTTTGTAGGTGCTTTGTCATTCGGATAGGGCCCTCATGATGGGTTAGTGCCCTTATCAATGAGACAGGAAAGAGCTTGCTTCCTCTCTTTGCTCAAAACCGTGTGAAGACACTGCAAGAAAATGTCCATTTACAAAGTAGGAAGAGGGCTCTCACTAAAATCCAGCCAAGCTGGTACCCTGGTCTTGGTCTTCTGTTGTTGTGTTGTTAGGTGCTGGTGAGTTGGGTCCAACTCATAGCAACTCTATGTACAACAGAACAAAACACTTCCCGATTCTGTGCCAAGGACATGATCTGCTTCATGTTTAAGCCCATTGTTGCAGACACTGTGTCAATCCATCTAGTTGAGGGTCTTCTTCTTTTTTCATTGATCTGCCACTCTCCCAAACATGATGTCCTTCTCCAAGGATTGGTTCCTCCTGACAACATGCCCAAAACACTCAGACGCAGTCTAGCCATCCTAGATTCCAAGGAGCATTCTGGTTGCATTTATTCTAGGATGAATCTGTTGGTTCTTTATGCAGTTCCAGCCTCTAGGACTGAGAAAAATATTTGTTGTTTAAGCCACTCAGTCTAATGGTAAAAAGATAAAAATAATGGTTCTTCCAAAAAGTGGTAACTCTGAGTCCTTCTGACTTAGGCTTGAGGTATTACCATAGCAGGTTGCTATTTGCATCCTCTACACAAATAACTAGGAGAGAAATATTTCCCACTTGTCTGTTCCCTCTATAGATAAAGTCTGTATGGTTTATCTAATGTCCATAGAAGGATATCTAGCAAAGGGAGAGGCCAGTCTGTGAAGTCACAGAAGCAGGAATTCTTGAGAAAGTTCTCACATCATGCCATTCTCATCAGGCTTTGTTGGAAAATGATAATTGTGCTGGAAATTGGAAATTGGAAAATGATAATTGGGTGTCATTAGGGATCAGCTAGTGGTGGGAACTTGATGTATTTTATTTCTGAATCTCATACCAACCTTTTAAGGTTGTGTGGTTACTCCCATTTTGTATGAGGTAACTGAGGCTTGAGCTTCATGATAAGTGGAGAAAAGATGGAGGTTGTCCAAGATTTTGCTTTACTTGGTTCTGCAATCAACTCATGGACACATCAATCAAGAAATTAAAAGACATATTGCATTGGGAAAAGCTATGGCAAAAGACCTCCTTAAAGTGTTGAAAAGTAAAGATGTCACATTGAAGGCAAAGGTACACCTGACTCATGCCATAATATTTTCAGTTGTATCATATAGTTGTGAAAGCTGGGCAGTGAATAAGAGAGACAGGAAAATAGTTGATACTTTGAATTATGGTGCTGGAGACAAATATTGAATATACCATGGACTGCCAAAAGAACCAACAGATCTGTCCTAGAAGAAATGCAAGCAGAGTGGTCCTTGGAAGCAAGGATGGCTAGACTGCGTCAGAGTGTTTTGGGCATGTTGTCAGGAGGGACCAATCCCTGGAGAAGGACATCATGTTTGAGAGAGTGGCAGGTCAATGAAAAAAAGGAAGACCCTCAACTAGATGGATTGACACAGGGTCTGCAACAATGGGTTTAAACACAAATATAATCATGTGCCTGGCACAGAATCGGGAAGTGTTTTGTTCTGTTGTACACAGGGTTGGTATGAGTTGAACCCAACTTGATGGCACCTAATAGCAACAAGAATAGACAAATCCACAGAGACAGAAAGTAATTAGTAGTTGTCTAGGGCTGGGAGGGGGAGAAATACTGGGGAATTACTATTAATGGGTGCCTGGTCTCTTTTGGAAGTGTTGAAAATATTCAGGAATTTAGGGATCACAATTGTATAATTTTGTGAATATAATAAAAACCAGTGAATTGCACACTTTAAAATGGTGAATTTTATGGTATGTGAATTATACCTGGAAAAAATCAATGAATGCTCAATGAGGACAGTAAGGAAAGAAGGGAGGACAAATTGCAATTGTAGCTTCCAGATATAATCAGTGTTTCAGTGTAGATCCTCCCAGACTCTTATGTAAATGTGTGTGTGTGTATATATATATATATATATGTATATATATATTGTTGTTGTTGTTGTTAGGTGCCGTCGAGTCGGTATCCAACTCATAGCGACCCTCTGTACAACGGGGGAAACACTATTGTCAGTGCTTCTCTGCTGTTCATAGGGTTTTCAACAGCAGATTGATTTTTGGGAGGGGGTTGCCAGGTCCTTCTCCCAAGCCTACAGCACCTGGTGTTCCCGGCAGTCTCCCATCCAGGTACTAACCAGGCCCGACCCTGCTTAGCTTCCGAGATCTGACGGGATGGGATTCCACAGGGCTACGGCTGCAGGCATATATATATATATATATATATTATAAATAAAATGGGAGCATATATAGCATACTGTTTAGTGGAATTTTTTTTATATTATCATTACTTCCTCTCTCTTCATTAAGAAAATACCTCTCTAGATACCAGTGGCTGGCACTTCTCAGTGCTCTCAAATGTCTTGCCTTTCCACATTCCTCTGCCAAGCCAAGCCTGTCCTTTCTCTTCCCAATGCTCTTCTTCAGGAAGATGTGCCTAGCTAGTCTGCTCACTTCTGCCTACCAGAGCACTTTTGATGCTAGTGTCAGGACTTGCTTGATGTTACACAGTATTTCATGAGCCTCTATGATTTTAATGGAGTTTCTTCCCTCCTTCCTTCCTTCCTCCCTTCCTTCCTCCCTCCCTCCCTTCCTTCCTTCCTTCCTTCTTTTTATTTATTTTTCCTTTTCCTCTTTTTCTATCTTTTCTTTTTTCCTTCTCTCTCTCTTTCTTCATTTGTGGCCTTAGTGGTGGGTGCATAAATTTGAATAATAGTCATATTAACTGGCCTTCCTTGTAGGCGTATGGGTATTA
>VMDO01016306.1:0-48296 GCA_007922755.1 Pedetes capensis | reverse complement strand
AGGGGGCAAACGGACATAACTGCCAGGTGGAGACAGTTATTACCTGCACAGTGGTGAGGGGAGCCAATCAAAATTATGGTGGTTGAGGCTGGTCAAGCTGGCCGGGGGCCATCTTTGCTCACTCGATGGGAGGGGCTGTTTTGAGTGAGTGGGATGAGCCCTGGGGTCAACTAGGGGTCAGCCCCTCAAGCTGTCATGACGGACCCTAGCTGGGAAATATTATTTTAAAAATCCCCAACAATTCCACAAACACTAACACCGCTAAACAGCCATCTCCCCTTTCTTCCCTTAGCAAGTGGGGATTCTCAGTTTATTCCTGTTCAAGCCACATCGATGTTTCCATGTATGTTAGTTCACAGAACTCACCCGTGGGCAGGTGTGTGGGGTGCGGTAAGGAGGCTGAGCCACCTGGCCGTTCTGGATCTTAAGCCATGTACAGGGTTTTCAGGTGCAGCGAGAGGGTGAAGAGTGTCCACTGCTGTAAGAAGGCTGCTATAGCAGGCTGTGACCAGTAGGGGCGATCAGGAGGCTGGTACTGTTTGCCAGAGGCAAATGTCTGTTAACCAATCAGTCAGGCTACCAGGAGTCCCAGCGCTCTCACACTTAGGTCAAGGGCTGGGTATGGCTGGTACAAATGAGAACTAATGCTGTGAGCAGGTTCATGTTTTGTTTTTTTTTTTTCTCTTTAGTGCCTTTATAAAGACACTACAAGTCTGGATGTCGAATGTATTCACATGATAGAAATAAATTGGATCCTCTAATTACCATGTGGATGCTTGAATATCAGGTTTAGTGATCCAACCTATACTGTTTTTGCAGTTTAAGATTGTTTTGGTTATAAGAAGTCTTTTGTGCTTCCATATTAATTTTAGGATTTTTTTCTATTTCTGCAAAGTCTGTCACTGGAATTTTAATGGTGATTTTATTAAATCTTTACATTGCTTTTGGCAATAAGGTCATCTTTACAATATTGATCTCCTCATCCATGAGCAAGGAGGTCCTTCCATCTTTTAATTCCCTCAGCAATTTCTCTCTTTAGTGTTTTGAGGTTTTCCTTGTAGAAATCTTCAGGGTCTTTGATTAGATATCATCCTAAGAGAATAAATCCAGGCCCCCAAAGAGAAATACTGTAAGTCCTCACTCATATCTGGGAGCTAAAGCTAACTTAAAGAAAGAAAGACAAAACTATAAGTGCTTCTTACTGTTGTTAGGTGCCATCGAGTAGAATCTGGCTCATCATGTCCCTCATAGGGTTTTCAATGGCTGATTCTTTTGGCATTGCTTGGAGAAGTGGATTGCCACATCTTCCTCCCATTTTCACAGTGCTTGAACTTAACCCAGCCCCTATAAATATGTGTTTTCTTAAATGCCCTCAAGTCAGTGTCCAACTCGTAGTGACCCTATGTACAATAGACAAAACACTATTATCAGTGCTTCTCTGCTGTTTATAGGGTTTTCAATGGCAGATTGTTTTGGGGAGTGGGTTGCCGGGTCTGTCTCCCAAGCCTACAGCACCTGATGTTCCCAGGTGGTCTCCTATCCAAGTACTAACCAGGCCTGACCCTGCTTAGAAATCTGATGGGATTGGATGCTACAGTGATACAATTGCAGCCCTATAAATATGTACATACATAAAAACAGAACAATCAGACTTATTTCACAGAAGAAACTATAAATAGAGTGGAAAGAAGAGGGGTGAGTTCTAACAGAGAGAGAGCAAAGATTGTGGAAGGCGGGATGGGGAGAGGAAATAATACAGAGTGTTAAAAAGGGGGAGGTACATGATGCAACTATATAAATATATGGGAAAAACAGGGGAAGATAATCCATAACTGCATATGAATTTTTTACCTTATATTAATCAAATGGTTTCATAAATTAGGTAAGTTGATATAAGTGTAACCAAACATGAGGTAATAGGTGCACAATGGAAATAGCAAAAGCTTACTATTGTCTACCCCACTAACATATATAGAAAAGAAAATTGTTCCAAGATCATATACTTTTCACTTAAGAACTAGAACATTTTCTTTCTTTCTTATATTTTTGTCATACCCTTGGTACTAAAGTTTTCTGTTTTTTTTTTTTTTTTTTTTTTTTGTGGTACTTGGGGTTGAACCCAGGGCCTTGCACATACTTTACCACTGGTCACTACCACTGCATCCTCCAGCCTATTATTTCTTAATTTTTATTTTTGAGACCAGGATCTCATCGAGTTACACAGGCTGTCTCTAGCCTCAAACTCTTGATCCTCCTGCCTCTGCCTTCCACATTGCTGGGATTACAGGCATGCATTCCTATGCCTGGCTTGATATTGAGTTTTTAGATATCTTGGCAAACTTATTGAATTTACCCTACCAAAAGCAAATACTTTCGGAGAGAAAGCATATAAGGTTCATTTTTCATTAAAGTGGTATGCAGTAGTAGTTCAGGTTATATATCATAAATATATACATTTATTTAATTTATGAAATTTAGTACCATTCTCTGGACACATCTGAGTTTTGCATGGAGAAGACAGATGAGTTTTGATCTATAGAAACTGCCAATTCTACATCTTTAATGGAACATTCATCTATGTGATTTCTCCACTATTGCAATGTTTTTCTACCTAGTCTTGATGGCAGAGTGGGGATGGTGAATATTTCAAGATTTCCACTTGCTCTTTATAACTGTAAACCCATTCACATGGAGGTTGGGACATTATGGGGGTGTTATCAGTGAATAAGTCTAGTATTTCTAACTAAGTCTGAGACTGCAGAAACAATTAAAGGGAACTACGACTCTATTGTGTGCACTGTGAGACAGATGCACCCCCAAACTCCTTCTATTACCTGACACCCTGGGAGGCTTCAGTGGACAATGAATCACAGGGAGACTTCAGGTCTCAAAGGACTATTGTCAGAATATTTCTAGTTCAAAAATTTTCTGGGCATTTTATTTCTTCTGTGCAGAGGATAAGATTTGAGAGAAGACACACAGTATATAGCTGTGACTATTTTGTACAATTCTCTGTTGAAGGGATCAAACTTTATCTGCAAAGGCTTTGACCTGGCTGATCTTTGTGCCCCACAGCAATAGGAGGGGAGGAATCATCTGCATTATAAGGTTAAAACCAAGTTTTAGTTTGTTTGGCTGAGTGTTGACAGAATGTGCCAACTCTGAAACAGTCCTCAAAAATAGAGAAAGTACTTTTTGGTTTTTTCAGGCATTTAAGGAACATTCTATCAGGTCAATGGCTTTCCACTGCCATGAAGGAAGAATGTATTACCCAAATACTAAACAGATACCAAAGGACTGACTAGGTGTAGGTAGAGAAGAGGAAGGGGTAGGTGGACGGAGCTCTGGTAAACAATCGTGGTATCAGTCAGATTTCTGGTGCTATGATTAAATGCCAGAGATAATCCAATTAAGTGGAGGAAAAACTTAACTTGGCTCTGGCTTCAGAAGATTCAGTCAATGGTCTCTTGGCCATGTTTCTGCTCCTGTGGTGAGACAGAGCATCATGACAGGGAGCAGATGATAGAGCAAAGATACCAGAGAGAAAAAGAGGAAGGTGTGTGTGCCAATAACCCCCTCCAGGGCGTGCCTCCAAGTGACCTAATTTTCTTCCAGGTCCCAGTCCCTACAAATTCCACCAGTCCCCAAAAGCCCCCTCAGTTTGGGACCAAACACTTACCACATGGGCCTTTGTGGAACACTTAAGATCTAAGCCCTAATACTAGTTCTCATACTTCAGATGGATGAAGGGAATCAGCAAAGGAAATGAGAAGAGATGCCCAGCAAAATAGAAGGAAGAAAATAAAGAGTGGCATTTTGGCTGTCAAGAAAAAAATAATTATTCAGGTAGGAATGATTGATCACCTGTGTCAAGTGTCCCTGGTGTGGTGAGTGCAATGAGGAACAAGACATCTTCATTTTGTTTTGTAGTGTGGGTTTCATCAGTAACTCTGATCCACAATGCAGATTTAGGCAGGGAGGAAAAAGCATTAGACTTAAAACAAATGTCTGCAGTTTGGAATGAGAAAAGGAGAAAGTGTGTGGGTTTATAATGTGTGATTTCAAGGAGCCTGCAGCCATACCACTGTGGTGGCCAATCCTGTCAGATCTTGGAAGCTAAGCAGGGTCAGGCCTTGGATGGGAGACCACCTGGGGACACTGGATGCTGTAGGCTTGGGAGAAGGACCTGGCAGCCCACTCCCAAAACAATTAGCCATTGGAAATCCTATGAATAGCAGAGAAGCACTGACATAGTGCCAGGCAGGACAGTGTCGGGGAGTGTTTCATTTTATTGTACAAGCGGTTGGTATGAGTCATACTTGACTCAATGTCGCCTAACAACAATAATGACAATGTGAGTTCTGAAAGGCTTTGCTATGTTCTTGAGGTTGTAGAGTTATTATTACTACTATAATCTGGATCCAAGCTCCTGTAGGTATGATATTCAAGCGCAAGGACATTGTAGCACTTGATCACATAAACATTTGTTAGCTAGAAACATGTCATCATGATTGTATCCACTGAATTTGAAATATATAAAGAAAGGGTAAGAAATTGGAATTGACAACAACAAAAAAGCAGAGTTAGCAAAAATGCCTAATTTTTTAAAAATAAATAACAATAGGTGAAAGTGGGTGTAGGAATTTCCTGTCTTTATCATTAAGCAAGAAAGCTGTTTTGACAGAGGACAGACTGGAAACAGGTAATGGGCTATCCTCTCCAGATATGACAGAAATGCTCCAGAATAATGCTTTCTGGGCAGGATTACAGTCATAAAATCCAACAGCATATGGGAAGTTTAGATATATTATTGTCTTTGGTACTAATCCTAGGTGTGAATAGATGGAAATTAGTGGGCAGAGTAGCTGTTCATACCAGAAAAGTTACTGGCTTTTATAAACATGTGTATAAATATTCCAATGTAGAATAGTTTCCAGTTCATTTTAAACATTTTAAGGACTTGGTAAGTATAATCTACTAGTAACTGGCAACAGTTGATTACTAGCAAATCATTACTAGCTTGATACTGGGCAGGGAAGCTCCTAGAATCCAATCCAGGCAAGTGTCAGGAAACAAAAAAATAGAGAACAAAATCATAAATGCTTTGTGAGAGTTGCTTCATGATTCTAGATTTACAACCCCCATGCAAAGACTCAACTAACTGTATTTGAGTTCAGATCCTTTGATTTCACCTGTAGGTGAGAAACAACAATAACAACAACAATCAGCCACTGAAAACCCTATGAATAGCAGAGAAGCACTAACAATACTGTCTTACCTGTACCTGTTGTACATAGGGCCACTATGAGTCAGACACCAACGCAATGGTACCTAACAACAACATGTTCTGCACATTTCTAACACCTTATATGAATATTGCTATCACAGGATTTTTGTTTAGTTGTTAATGAGGTATTGCCCTGTGACACTCAATCTACTGTAATTTTGTTTGAAATTGTCAGAGAAGTTGAACTTGGGCCCACTGAAATTTGTCAGGCTCCCCATACTTTATTTCTCTGCTATTATTTATCACTGTGCACACTGTCTTTGATGGCTTATTTTCTTTCTATTCCCTTGCATTGCACCATCTGGAATCCCTAGAATACTGTAAATAAATTGTCCAACACTACTAGTTCTTAAAAATATTCCTTCCTGGAGATAGTTCATCCAAGGGAAGGAGAGCTACAATTATACATTCTCCTCAAACAGGCCCACTTGCTCCCTCTCCATAACCTCCTGCCCTTCCTGAAAACCCAACATTAACACAGCATGCTGCTCTTATGACCATGGAGTGTGGGGAGGGGGATGGGATAGACATTGCTCAGTTTTTTCAATTCTTCCAGATGACTCACTTTATTTCTTTGTTTTAGAGAAAACATAATCCCTTCCCTCCACTGATGCAGACACAATTCCTTAACCCCCTGAAAATGGCAGACTACTTGTTCTCCCATCACCCAATAACTATAAAAAGGTTTTATAACAAAGACATTCTTCTACTTCCACCTTTCTCTGTCCACTATTATTTCAGGCACGAAGTTCAATGTGTGTGTCCTATGGGTTTCATGTCCTTCATATACACCACTCTATAAGTGAAAGTCTGGGGCTGGGATTTAGCTCAGTTAGCAGAGCACTGCGCTTCAATCTCTGAGGTCCTGAGTTCAATTCCCAGCACCACAAAAATGGGAGAAGGGCCTGGCAATCCACTCCCAAGGCAATCCCGAAACAGTCAGCCATTGAAAACCCTATGAGGGTCACTATGAGTCAGACACGACTCAACGGCACCTAACAACAACAACAAGTGAAAATCTTCCCCCATTTCTTGGCCATATTGTCATCCCAAGTCTCCTTTTCATTTAGGTTGAGTTTGCAATCACCACTTATTACTTCAGAACCCAAGGTGACAGCTGTCTAGCACTTCAGCCTTGGAGCTGTTTCCTTTCTCTATTTCAGTCCTTTGACTGCATGAGAAAGCCATCTCACAGTTGTCTAGAGCTGGAGATGTCATATAACTGGATTTGTGGTGAGAACTGATCCATAGCAAAAATCATTAGCTTCCTTATTTAACTCTCTCCATGCAACACACTAGCCTTGCAACTTTCACAGCTATAATTTTGTGAGAGCTCCAGACATTGGCCTTCTTATTTCTCCCAATATTTTCACTTCATCTGAAATTCATTTCTGGCTCTGACATTTGAGTTTAAAGGTGATCAGCCAATAAAATGTGAGATCTACAAAGCAGGTCAAGGGGAAATAAATTTAGGAAGTAGGAAAAGGCAAAGGGGAAACATGGTAGACGTTTTTAGCATCTGAGCAGTATCACACAGAAACAGAGGTTAACAACTGCTCCTTACAGCCCCCTCCAGAGTGTCTTTAACCATAATGGAGAGATTTGTTTGCTCAAACTGTTTGTGTATTTCATAAAAGTAGAGCAGAATCAACACTATATTTAAAGTATCACTTGCTTGGGAAAAGAGTTTTCATGTTTGGTTTGATCATGGATGCATGCTTAGCATGTAGAATAGTCCCTGGCTCAGAGGAGGCAGTAGGCAAATATATGTTAATGAATGAGAGGGAATAATCATTTTTCTTGTCTTTTCTTCTCTACTCTTCTCCTTCCTTCCTTCCTTCCTTCCCTCCTTCCTTTCCTTTCCTTTCCTTTCTCCCTCCCTGTCTGTCTGTCTCTCTCTCTCTTTCTTTCTTTCCTTCCTTCCTTCCTTCCTTCCTTCCTTCCTTCCTTCCTTCTTTCTTTCCTTCTTTTTTTGTGTGTGGTACCTGGAACTGAGGATGGATGATAGGAAGTGCTCCCCTACTGAGGTACATTCTTAGTCCTTACATTTTCTTAAGGAGTAAAACAAGGTATTGTGCTGGGAACTGTGTACAAATCACCAATGATCTTTTAGTGCAACAATTCAGGTGAGCAGCCCTTCCTGGTGTATCATCAGTGGCTGTGACAATTCCACTCCCAGGGGAATCTGCTGCACCTGGAATATGTGCTGAGGCAGAAAATAAATGAGAAGAGCTGCTCCACTGGGCAGAACGAAACCCAACAGGTGGAAAATATAGGGAGATAAATTTCAACTTGAAATAAAGAAGCACCTTCCAGCCATGATATCTCCTTTAAAAAATGCAAAAACAAAGGAGTTGACTAGATGGCCAAGAATCAAACATGTTAATATTCATAATAATTATTGTATCTTTGTTATTGTTAGGTGTCTTCAAGTCAGATCTGAATCATAGTGACCCTATGTACAACAGAAAGAAACACTCCCTGACACTGTGCCATGCCTAGCACTATACCAGGGCTTCTCTGCTATTCATAGGGTTTTCAATGGATGATTGTTTTGGGATGTTTTGGGAGTGGACTGCCATGTCCTTCTCCCATTACACCTTTAGGAAGTGATTTTTCCCCAAATCACTTTTATTTCCAAAAAAGTTTTCCCTGAAGCTGCATAGGTGCTAATATTGGGAAGAATAGTATTAGCCAGGCTGGAGTCTCTACTCAGGCTGGACCTACAGTTAGTGCAGTAGACAGCAGACTCATTCAGGTTGGGTTTTAAATTATTTCTTCCACAGAATCTTAGATTTTCAATTGAATTTCTGTCATATCTGTAATTTTAACAAGACATACTTAATGAGTACTTAAGAAATGGGACAGAGTCCAAATGAATTTTGTGAGGTCAGAGGAAGGTATGGAAGTAGACATTCTTCAATTTGACTAATGTTTTGGAGGAATCCATACTAAGAAAGCCTGGACCTTCAGAAGAGGTTTTGGATGAGCCTGGAAGTGAGAAGAGTTCAGGGAAGAAATCTACCAAAATGACAAAGAGGCAAATTCTCTTTTGTGATTTTACCTGGGCCCTACTCAGCAAAAGGACTTTAAGTTCCACCTACCAGCAAGACATTTCTTAAGTTGGAAGAGATCTTAAGCCTCCATCTAATCCATATTTTATAAATGGGCATCTTCAGGAATCAAAAACTTGAATACATTTCTTAAGATTCCCCGACAATTAAGTGGAACTCAGATCATCTGGTATGTATGTTCAATTATTTCCCACTGTTCTTTACATAGAATTTTGAATCCATTTCCCATTGTGTGCTAGATATTTGAATGAATTAGTTTGCCTTGCATAAATTTCATTAGAATATACAAAGTAGAGTTATTATTAAAAGCATCGAAAATACTTTATATTTTTGATTCACCCTTTCTAAATTCATGATGCTTTTAACTCTCAGATACGGAATAGAATGAAGAAAAACATTTCTTTAATCTAAACATGGGGAAAAATATTGACCATATACAGCAACCTTTCACAGTGGAGTACTGTGGAGGAGCTAATACCTGTTACGGTTTGTCATTGTCCTGGTCCATGACTGCTCTCTAAGGCTGCTCATCCATTGAAACTGTTTGAATATCCCAAGTATGCAGAACATTTTGCTGGATGGTTGAGTGCTCTGCCTCAATGACTGTGGCTAGACTGTAAGTTTGGTGTCATTATTTCAATATTTCAAATGAAATAACCAAGTGTCTCGGTTCATTTTTAGTTGTGATAATAGAACCAACAGTGGGCACTTTATAAAGAAAAGAGCTTTCTTTAGCTTAGCTTTGGGGGCCGGAAGTCTGCCTTCTGACAGCACCATTTGTTTATTGCCTGAGCAGGCTTCCTTGTTTGAAGAGCAAGTCTCGTCGCCAAATCCCTCTGACTTCCTGTCTCACCACATGGTCCCTTCTAAACTCACTCTCACAACAACTCACTCTCTTGGGAACTAACTGGAGTCCCTTGAGAACTACAAGACTCTCTCCTAAGGGTGCCCTCCTCCCGTGACCTAAGCCCTTTCTGCTGGGCCTCCCCTCACCCGCCCATGTCCACTTCACGCACACCACTACCACACAGAGGACCAAACCTCCAGCACATGATGCTTGGGGAGACACTCAGTATGCACCCCAGCCATTGCCATCCACCTTCCAGAATGTAATCAAATGTCCAGTCTACTGTAGCACACAACCTGGGTTTCAAATGTACCTGATGCTGGTCAACGTTCTCTCTTTTGATGCTTTAGTAGTAAATCATGTTCTTTGTTGGTGACCATGGTAGGACCGTCCATCCTGGGATGCCTGCTCACAGACCCACCCCCCATGGGTTTCAGAGACCCAAGAGGCTGACCTCTAATTGCAGCTTGGGGAGTCAAGCCCATTTAGAAAGGGCTTGGGGGATCTTTGTAGTCATCTATGCTGCTGCAATTCAGTTTTTACTCTGGTGCAGAGAGCTGTGCTTGCTAAAGGCCAATCTTTTACATTAACTGTCCAAAGAGAGTCATAAAGAAGGACGGTGGGGAAGAGTGAGAGATCCAGGAGGCAAGAGTGAGATGAAGTGAGAGTTCCCCATAGTGTGGTCACCTTAAGCCCATCCCTTGTCTTCTTCTGCCCACTGCCCTTCATTCTCTGCTTTTCATTTCCTCCTGATCTGCTGTTGGTCCCCCCTCTCCCCCATGCTCTTTCTCGTTTCCTCTGAATTCCCTTTCCTTTGAGGTGAACTGTTGCTGCCATAGCCAACTCCAGGAGGGAACTGCGGAGGGGGCTGGAAGCCAAGGCAGCATCCTGCCTCCCTGCACTATGTCTTTAGCATCCCAGTTTCCTGCTCCGAGCTCCGAGCTGCATGTTAAGTATGGCTTGAACTTTTCCTCCTCTTTCAAAAACGTTTCTTCCAAATGCTCATAAACACTTCTAACCACTCGCAGTATGTTTTGATTTGCCAGCTGTTCCTTCCTGGCACTTGTGTAAGGATCCAGCCATCTGCTTGCCAACTAGAGAAATAGAATGCAAAAAGATGAATTTCCTCCAGCAACACACATACGTTGACCTCGATTTGTAACCTTGCCCTCAATGTGGCCACTAGGTAATGCAGAGCATGTATTTTTATATCCTCCTTGAAATGGTAAAACATAACAACAATCAGCTTCCCAATGGGGAAATAAATTACAAGATGAGTCTCCCTCTGTAGCCATTGGGGAAGACACATGGAGAAATCAGGAAAGAACAGAGCAGTTGTGGAACTGTGAGGAGAGAACTAGGAGCAGGAAGATATTGTTCTGACTCCCACATTTGGCAAAATTCCCTCAGCTTCTGGATTTCTGATTTGGAATATGAGAGAGAGTTAGACGAGATCTGTAGACCTCAGAGGGTAACAATGGAAGGATTATGGACTTTGAAGTCTTAGATTTCCGTAATAAATTCATTGGTGATTTAATCTTTTTATTGCTTATTTTGTCTATGAACTAGAGACAGCAATGTATATGTCAAATTCTTGCTATGTAACTCTTGTTGTTGTTAGCTGCTATTGAGTTGGTGTTCAACTCATAGCGACCCTATATACAACAGATGAAACACTATTGTCAGTGCTTCTCTGCTGTTCATAGGGTTTTCAATGGCAGACTGATTTTTGGGAGTGGGTTGCTGGGTCCATCTCCTAGGCCTACAGCACCTGGTGTTCCCAGGTGGTCTCTCCCATCCAAGAACTAACCAGGCCCCACCCTGCTTAGCTTCTGAGATCTGAAGGGATAGGATGCCACAGCGCTATGGCTGCAGGCATGTGAATCTAGAGAGAAAAAAATGTCATATTTGAAGATCTAAGGTATTCTGTTTGGTCTGTGGACTCTGTAAAGGAAAATTCCTTAATTCAGAAAGAATGCTCAGAGATAATTTTAATGTCGTGAAGTATCCAAGTATACCTAATGTAGATGTCCACGCATATCTGAAAATTGTCATGGAACACTGACCTTGCTACTCCACTGACATTGACATGTCATTTAAATGGAGAGAGACTCTTGGCTCATGGGTACTCAGCCTTCTGCATGAATAGACAGCTCTACTGCAAAGGCAGCCTGCAGATGACAGCGAGTTTCCAGGTTCATTGGTGTTGTCCTCTTTGGAGTTGGTGCTGTCATTAGACCTGGGCCCTTTTCTCTGGTTGGCCCAGGTCCACCTCTCCTTGTTTGTGCTCTTCCATAAGCAGGGCACTATATCAGGGCTGAAGAGATGTCTTATCCCACCCTTCCAGCAGATTCCCATTTCCTTCACAGCTGGATGACATCCCCTCCAGGGCTGTGCGGTGTGTTGAGTGTGACTACTCCTGTGCTGAGAGGCAAGGGGTGGATGGAGCTAGTGTAAGAGGGATACAGCCACCACAGTGTGAACATTATCACACTGCAAGGGCCAAGAGAGAGCCAAGTGAAAAAGAAAGGCAGGTGCGGGAGACTCTATCATGTTTCTCTTCAGAACTCACAGATTTGGGGGGAGGTCTCATGGGCCAAGCCACTGTCATGCCAACATGTGCCATTTTCCTATCTAAAATCATTCCCCCATTTTCCCTCCTGTCTATTCTTTACACAGAAGCCAGAGTGATCTCTTTGAAGGAAAATCAGATCAAGCCACTTAGTGCTTAAACTCTTCCAGTTAGTCCTTTGCTATGAGAAAGGAAATCCACATACCCTGCCTACCTCTCTCTCCTGTTTGTGACACTCTGAACCTTATCCCTTTGGCTAAGCTTCCACACCTGAAAGCAATGACCTGTGTTCTTCTGTGCCTCATTGTACAAACCTCATTTCCTTCCCAGGTCTGGGCATCTGCAATTCCTGCCCTCTCGTCTCATCTCTTTAGATGTTATTTGATTCCAATATTTTAAGTCACTTCCCCAGGCAAAGCTGGGATTTAGCTCAGTTGGTAGAGTGCTGCTCTGTGCTCTCTGAGCCCCTGGATTCTATCCCCAGCAGCACAAAACTGGAAAAAGGACAGGGCAGCCCACTCCCAAAACAATCTCAAAATAATAAGCCATTGAGAACTTTATGAGGGTCATAATGAGTCAGACACGACTCTATGGCACCTAAAAACAACAACAACAAAGACTTGCCTGATCTGCATTGATTGGGAATAACTTGTGACAACCTATAGCTAAGGGGTTTAGTCATTCTGACTACCATAGATGGAAGGATATAATTAAATCATGAGTCTGAATGTGAGTAGGCTTTCCTCTAGTGCTGGGGTTCACAGAATAGCTCTTTTCCAGAAGGGAGATCCAGTCTGCAAGTCCTTCTTCATGTTACATGGAACCACAAGACTTTACCCACCTCCCCTTAAGGAAGAAAGTGTTGAGATTTATTTTCTAGATAGGTGAAACCAGCAGGAAGTTCCTGGTGCTACAATGCCATCATTAGAGCACATGCCATAGTTGAGGAGTATGTCCTATTGGCTCAACTATGCCTTATATGTCATGTGCTTCTTAGAGGACTTTATCTCTGGTCAAAGACTAATGGGAAGATCCACTTGAACACTGGTCTGGCAACATAGTGAGATTCAGCCAACAACAGTGTCCTGCCCCCTCTTATTGTCTTTGAACCATGAAAGGAAACTGAATGAATGCATGTAAATTATAAAGACAAAGGAACTTTCCACCCAGAGTCACTTTATGCAGGTTACCAGCTGATTTATTTATTCAGTTGCGATGGAATTACTTTTATTCCAGCTTCACTGTGAAGCACAATTGTTGGAGTAATTGCTTTGTCCTCAGTAATTCATTTTCATTCTTGGGTGCTTAAAGTTTGAGCTACAAGAGAATGGTTATGCACACTGAAACCATGCTTTATAAGATTAATTCCATGTATTCTAAAATTCACCAGGCGAAATCATGCACTGCTTAATTCATGCAGCACTTGAATGCTATTTCAGAGGAAAAGAGGAAAATAAATCAGAAAGCCTTACCCTTGCTTTCAAAGACATCTGAAAAGGCTCTCAGAGTGTGACTTCCTTTAAGCCAGGGAATGACAGAGGTTGTCTGGGAGGCTCAGGGGCAGAAGGAAGGCAAATGCCAGCCTCAGACTCTAAGGACGCACTCTCCAGTGAATTCATCTTCTCCACAACGTAGTCTAGGACTGATAATGTGGTTTTATTTCCAGCTAAGAGATTGATTGTTTGATTTAATCACTTGAAATAATTACAACTTATTTTCCTCTTAGCAAACCAAATCCCCATAATCTTTGCAGAAATTTTATAGTGACAATAAGTTTATAATGGGACATTTTATTCTTGTGCAACTAATAATCTGTCAGCAAAAGATAGGAGCGAATTAATACCTGTAATGAATCAGTTTACTGTGGCTGATTAATAGCAGGGATTGAAATTTAAATATTCAAAACATAGCATTTGAAATCACATCTTTTTTTTGTCAAGAAAAATGAATTGTCATAACATATGTTTATTGTTAGGGTACTAAGTTAATTAATGAGGTGAGCATAGGGCCTCATTCATCCTACTGATCCATGACGATGATGTGTATTGGAAATGTGAGTTTCCCTTTGTATTAGAAGTTGGGATTGATACATCTAAGAAGCTTAAGGTTGTAAAGACCAGAGACTCTGGCTAAGTGAGAGTGAATTAAATTATGCAATGGCTTTCCAGAGCAGCTTTCTCTGAGGATGTTTATTTTGCATTTTTCTTGTCTCAACTCTAGATCAGCCATAGGGTAGGGCTGAGGATGGGGTTTGCCATAGTAAGGAGGAACATTTCAGTGCTGATTTGATTTACATAGGATGACTGGGCACTGGTGATCATTGGTTAGTTACTATTGCTGGATTCTCTACAGTCATTGTCCGCTGTCTCCTGAAGCAGGGTAAACTGTTCCCACCACTACTCTCCCCACCTGCTCAAGCCCAAACCTCCAATGTGTCCTTGGAGTTTGAGAGATAGTAGTGATTTCAAGGCACCTTCTTCCTCTTTTAAAATCATAATCTGTTTTTTTAGCCTTGATAAGTTTATCTGTTTCCTGAACAAGTAAGAAATCTATCCTATATATGAAGCAATCAATAATAGATATAAGTAAAACAATAGTTCATTTACCTTGCTGAATGAATTTTCTCCACTTCACATTTCTGTTTACAGGCTTGAATGCAAAAACAGTGTGTTCTTATCACCATTAGAAAATTTGAGAGCAGAGCTATGACTGTTCTAGTTCAAAATTTTTATTAAGTTGGATTGACACTCATCTGGCTAATATGGAAGTCATTTGTAGATCAATTTAAATCAGATAATGCATTTTGTAAAACATAAGTGCACTTTACACTGTTACATAATGTAAGATGATATGATTATAAGGTGAGAATCTTATCACCAAATTTTACCCACAATCATGGCAAACCTTGGCAATTTAAAAGGGATTGTTTTTAACCATACTGGAAGCCAGTAAACCTGTAGGGATTTAGACATAAGTAGAGAGTAGGAAGGATAAGTTGCTGAGTTCATGTGATTATATACTTTTCTTCTTTCTTTCTCCCCTTGTTTTCCTTTCTTAAAGAAATCTCATTTAAAATATTAATTTATGCATTTATTTATTTTTCTGGAGGATATGCTTTAAAGTCCTTCTATGTTCCTGATATTAGTGGTAAAGATATGGGAAGAAATTTGATCAGATTACCTTTGAAGAAAATTAAACAATTGTGAGGACATTTTATTAGGGGGAGTGTTATGGTTTGGTTACATCCCCCCCAGAGGGCCCATGTGTTAGACTGTGTCCCCTGCCTACTGCCCGATGGGAAAGCGGTAGAAAGTTTAAGAGGTGGGGTCTGGTGGATGTTAGTTCATCAGGGACAATCCTTGCAAAGGTTATTGGGACTCAAGTCCCTTCTACTCTCTTGATAATATGCTACTATATTCAGTTACATTAATTGTAAAGGTATGAACATTAACTTACCATAGAATTTTTATGTTAACTGCTAAGAGTAATGTAGGAATCAGCTTTGAAAATTTGCAGCAAGTATATTTTTCATTTCAGAGTGTCTATGTAACAAATAAAATAATACTCTAATTTTATTTTCATTAGTGAGAGCAAATAGGGAGTAACATATTTAACCAAGAAGGAGAAAAAGAAGAACAAATCCCTAATAAAACAAAGATTGTTTACCGTGTAAAACACAGCAGATAAAATAAAATACATTGAACATAGTGCAGTGCAGAGTTTTCGCTATATCAAAATGTGGAAGAAGGAATCTGTCTGAAAATCTCATGCTATAGGGCTGATGTGCAAAGAATATATATAGTGTTTTGGATTAGCAAGAAAAAAGGGGCAAGGGGGTGTGATAAAAAGGACCAGAATCTCAACTTAAATAAATACAGTTGGTAAAGATGACAAAAGAAACAAGTAGAAGGAAGAAGGGAAAAGCGTAGACTCTCCAGGTTTTGAAAAGGAATAATGGTGAACCAATCTGTGATTGGGCTGGGATTTAGCTCAGTGGGTAGATCACTGCTCTGCAGTCTCTGAGGTCCCGAGTTCAATTCCCAGCACCACAAAAATGGGAGAAGGACCTGGCAATTCACTCCTGAGGCAATCCCTAAATAGTCAGCCATTGAAAACCCTATGAGGGTCGCTATGAGTCAGATGCTGACTCAATAGCACCTAATAACAACAACAACAACAATCTGTGATATGTGTCAGATTTGTTAGATGTTAATAATTAATCTGTTTAACTTAAAAAATTAAGCAGATCACAATTATTGAATACAAAAGTAAAGTAGATAAGAGTCAAAGGAATAAATCATGAAAACATGAGCCAATTGGAAGATTAGAAATTGGATTCACTGTAGTAGAGATGTATTGTATGACTAACGTTTTCAAAATGGCTTCATTTTATTGAATGTGGCCCCATTTCTTTAGGTCTGCCATGCACAGCCTTCTGTCATGATCCAGAAATAATGCTACACAGTGTCACCGGTCCATGGACCCTGGACACTCTATTCTTGTGTTGATAGCCTTCCACACAGTGAAGGGTAGCCAGTGCATTCCTGCCATCAGAGGAATGGGACTATCTAGAGCAAGGTGGTTTTACTAGCATTGAAAGATCGATTGGCAAGACTGCAAAGATTTGAACTATAGTATACCCAGTCAAGTGCTTTCATTGTGTTGGAACTGAGATTTTATTCAGATGGGATGATGCTACTGTCTGGTTAAAACTGAAGCATCAGTGGTTTTAAAGAGGCAGATGTGAAGAAAGTTCATAATGGAATAACTTTGATGGAGGAGAGTTTTTATTTCTTCTTCCCATGGTGTAAATGAGAGAAACCTGTACACAAATAAAAGATAAGATGTGGTGGACTGTATTCTATTATAAAACAAAGATATAAATTCAAGTTGAAGAGTAGGGAAAATGGTTTATGATAGATGGTGTGAGGAGTTGAGTTGGCTTAGAAAGAGGAGAAGATAAAAGAAAATGAGAGCAGATAAAAAGAGTGGAAATGGCAGGAAAATTGTTATAATAGGAAGGAGGGAATTTCACAGGGTTGTTTCACTCAGAGGTAGACAGGTTGGAATATATTTTTCATTTTCTTACCTTCCTTCTATTCGCTGGCTCCTTGAACTAAGGCCTTGAATGGTAGTAGATATTTGTACCTCTCATGAGTTTTAATAAAACTAAAGTTTTATTACATGTCATTTTGGATACAGATTCTAAGTATATATGCTTACAATAATTGTTTTTTGATAAAATTTAATCTAATGTAGAAAATTAAATAGTTGATTATTTTAACAGTAATAGGCATATAATGAGTATTTGTCTGATAAACATGTCATTATCATGCAAATAAGAGTTGAGATCTTTCATTTTAGAGACTTTTGGTATGCTAATTATCTCCTTTATATATGTGTATACACATGCACACATATATTTACTCATATATGTATATGAGTAAATATAGAGTAAATTTATAAGTATTATAAAGTTATTTAATAGATTGTACTTAAAATACAATGCCTAAAGAGGTTTTATTTAATCATTAGCTTTTTTTGTTGTTGTTTGTTTTTACAAAAAAAGCTTAAATGAATTTACCTATCTAGGAAACGTTAAAGCCATTTACCCAAGTGCTTGTCAATTCACTTACAAGATGGTTGTAAGAACACAGGAAGAGAAATTCCAACTGGTACACAATGATTTCAATGAGGTCTTAATTTTCTTTATGTATCTGTGATGACTCTATTAAATGAAGTTTAATGATCATGACCTTTTCAGATGCTGTGCAACACTCAGTCTATTCCACATTCCACTGCAAGTGATCTGAAATTCATTCCCAGAAGGTGGGCTGGCCATTTAATTCACAAATAAACTGGCATTATTGAATACTCAGACTGAGCATCTGGATTTTAAAGAGTAAGGAAGTTCAGCTCCATGAGTCAACACCATCTTTGAGATTCCGAAAGGTGGTGGCTAAAGCATTGGCCTGCTCAGCTTCCAGGCCTGTGGTGTTGGTATAACTATTCCCTTGGGGATGTGTGACAGGAGCCCCTGTTTTCTTGTTCACCATCCTCCAGAGCCAGCTGGTCACCTGTAGAGGCTGCCAAAGGCCCATGTGACTTCCCGCTCTCATAGAATAGCTTTTGCCTTCCTTCTGAAGACAGGTGTAGAGCAGTTCTCTGATATTTTTCATGTCTTTGAAGGGCTTGCCGATAAAGCCAGATCCAGCAAGAATAACTTCCCTTTTGATTAACTTGAGGCCTAGTGGTTAGTATTCCAACCATAGGAGTGATATTCCATCACAGTCTACCCCCAACTAGGCTTGACCCACCTGCCCTACCAACAGCCAAATAGCAGTGGTTCATATAAGGTTATAAGCACCAAGAGGTAGGAATCTTGAGAATCATCTTAGACTACTACCCACCACATGCTGATTTTCTTGAGATCTCCCTCCCTGCAACTTTAAATTTCTCTGATGCCAAGAAAGATTTATTAGTGCCAAAGATGGAGTGGTCTTACAGCTAAACTGAAACAACTCTGCTGTGCTCTGGGATGCCTGGAAGTCTGGTACGGATCTTTGTCTAAAAGAAGAGTAAGATGGGCTAACCAGTGAAATCACAGTGTGTGGCTTCATGATTGAAACTCCTCTGGAGGAACCCACGGTTAGAATTTCTACATGTAAATGGTAATAGTAGTGTGGATGACCCTGGAGACTGCAATCTATGAGTTCAACAAGGGCTGTGAGAATGACTTGCCATACTTTCCCAAAATGCTCAAGTCCAAAACTTGGCCACATGCCGTACTTTTATCTAAGATGTAGACCTGTTTATTGGCTTAAAAAAAAAAAAAAAAACTTCTCAGTCCTAAGTGTGGAAGTATAATTATGGTACATTACTCTATATCTTCCTACATGTTTGCACCTCATTATCTAAGTGAGTCTTGATGTAAATTCTGTAACGTAGGCATCATATGGCTGTGAAAGCTGGACATTGAACAAGTGAGACAGGAGAAGAATTGATGTTTATGAATTATGGTGCTGGAGATGATTATTGAATATACAATGGGCTGCCAAAAGAACCAATAGATCTGTCCTAGAAAAAGGGCAGCCAGAGTGCTCCTTGGAAGCAAGAATGGCCAGATTGTATCTTACATACTTTGAACGTGTAGTCAGAAGAGACCAATCCCTGGAGAAAGACGTCATGTTTGGGAGAGTGGCAGGTCAACAAAAAACAGGAAATCCTTCCACTAGATGGATTGACACAATGTCTGCAACAATGGGCTTAAACATAAGTAAGATTGTGTACCAGGTACAGAATCGGGGACTGTTTATTTCTGCTATACATAGGGTCACTATGACTCAGACTCAACTCGATGGCACCTCAAAACAGCAACAACAAAGGCTGAGAGGAAGGAGCTGGATGTCAGTTAACATTTATTGTTTATCCCCTCTATGTCAAGTCAATTTTTGTAAGTCATGCAGAGCATCTTATTTTAATATAGAAATTTGATATGAAGATGGAAATTTTATCATGGTTTTAAAGGTGAGTTTCGTGGTATTAAAGAAGTTTAGTAACTAGTTCAAGTTATCAAGGATGATAAAGTCATTTCCTGTTGTTCCCAAGACATGCTTGGTATAGAGGTATTTTTCTAAAACTATATTGGGCTCTTCAAAAGGACTTTAACACCTGACCAATGAAAATTTCAAGTATGTTTAGTATCTAGTTGAAACACCTGTGGAGTAGCTTCTATCATCAAAATTGGCTGCTGGATATTGTTGTTAGATGCTGTTGAGTCAGATATGACTCATAGTGACCCTAAGTGTGGTAGAACAAAACACTACCCAACACTGCTATGCACACAATCTTTTTATGTCTGAGTCCATTGTTGTAACTACTATGTTTCTTCTCATTTTGAGTCATGCCACATCAGCATGGAAGGAAGCCGCAGTGGTTTAAGTCTATTCATGCCATTAATGTTGACTCTACTTTGAAAAAGGAATTCTTCCCCAGTCATTTCTTGAATGGCTTCCAGCCTGGGGTGCTCATTTTCCAACAGTACATTTGACAGTGCTTTTTCTGCTATTCATAAAGTTTACTCTGCTGTATGGGAGCACTTTATTTGTGTAGAACTCACTCTCTCAAGCTAAATCTCCCTTTAATTCCCACAAATTCATTTAATTTCTACTCTATAGAGTCTCTCATAAAGATTTTATATCTGTTGTTGGTAGGTGCTGTTGAGCTGGGTCCAACTCATAGCAACCCCATGTATAATAGAATGAAACACTACCCAACACTGTGCCATGCCTGGCACTATTGTCAGTGCTTCTCTCCTATTCATAGGCTTTTCAATGGATGATTGTTTCAGGAGCAAGCTTCCAGGTCCATATGCCAAGCCTATTGCACCCAATATTCCCAGGTGGTCTCCCATCCAAGTACTAACCAGGCCTGACCCTGCTTAGCTTCTGAGATCTAATGAGATCAGATGCCTGTGCAGTATATCTGTAGACTTGAGATTCTATATACTAGTACACATAATCATTTCCTAAACTTAAAAATACCATCCCATGTTCCTTTGAGTATTTTCTTCTATAAGCTGTATCTTTAATTGCTATCAACTCTGCTATGTGTAATTCAGCTTCAGAATTTCTCACTGGGCAATTCTGATCCAATCCAGCATGTCAAGCATCAAAGCACTCTTGCCAGGTTGTATGCACACCTGGGTGCAGTTTTCCTGATATCCCCTGAGAGGTCATGAGAAAATTTCCTATGTATGCCTCTTTTTTTTTTTTTCTACAATTAGGAAATCTGTTTGAACAGGAGCCTCTCAAGTACCTGGTCTTTGCAACCCTATGTTGTTGAGTAGAAATCAAACGCAACAATATTAACTCATAATTTTATATAGATGGATAGGTAAATATATGTGCACATAAATATGTGTATTGGACACAGAGATGTGGATAGGTTGATGATTATGGGCTAGGGTTTAGCTCAGTTGATATATATGCATTGGGGTTTGGCTCAGTTCATTGAGTGCTGTTCTGCACTCTGAGGACCTGGGTTTGATTCCCAGCACCACAACATGGGAGAAGGACATGATAATCCATTCCTGAAGCAATCCCAAAACAATCAGTCATAGGAAATCCTATGACGTTCACTATGAGTCAGGTCCAATTTGATAGCACCTAACAATAACAACTGTGTTTGTGTGTGGGAGACAGAAGAGAGAGAGAAAGAGAGAGAGAGAGAGAGAGAGAGAGAGAGAGAGAGAGAGAGAGAGATTGAGCCTCTGAGCTATGCTGGGATAGTATTTCAAAACAATTTGCCATTTGATTTTGCCTTCAGTCCTACATATCTGAATGAAGACTTCCAGGAAAGAAAAGGTAAACTTCAGCTTCTGGTATAAAAGAAGGAAGAGTAATGGGCCTTCTAATGACATTAAATAAAAAAACAACAACTTAGGATTTGTAAGAGCAATAAGAAAAGCATATGGCCTCAAGAAGTACATGTGACTTCTAACTTTTTGCTCAGAAAAATGGCTCCTGCCTACAATAAGGAAGTAAACGTGGAGGAGGGGTCAGCCACATGGCCTTGTACCAAAAGTAAGGGAAATGCTTAATGGTTAAGGAGTAAGGAAACACGCCAGTTCACACTTCTCTCATCTGTCTTCCACACAAGCCAGAGTTGGGCATCAGGGGATCCCACTGGAGAATGCTGGAATGAGTGTTTAATGTTTACTTATTAAATAAATATTCACAAGTCCACATGTACAGAAGAGCATAAGAAGGTAAAGGGATAAATACATCAATGGTGGAGGAATTGTCTTACAGTGAGTTCCCACGGATGTTGCAGGAAAGTGATGAAATGAGGGAATGAGACCCTGGTAACCATTGTGCTCATTATTATAGCCTGGAACCTCGATGGATGCTAAAGCTGAGGGGGAATATTTGATAGTAACAGGGTATTTTCACATTCTCAAAGTACCTACACACAAGTCATTTATTATAAAACAAATGCAGCAATTTTACAGTGCAAACATAGACAGGAATTTAATCCAGTGGTTGACCTCATCTGTACTGGGTCTCACTGACACTCTGTGTCTTGTGATATGAGGAAATAAGGGACATGGCACTGCTGCTGGGGTATGTCTGACAAGAGTGAATGATGTCTATTCTGTTAGACAAATTCATATTGTCAGACCTTTCAGAAAATAACTTGCCTGTCATTAAAATGTCAAGATCATTAACAAGCGATTACAATTAAAGACACAGTACAGATCAAAAAAATCAAAGAAACAGAATAACTAGACACAACTTCATCTAGACTGTTTTTCTATAAATGAAATCATCAGAACATTTGTTGGAATGGTTTTTGTTATTGTTGTTGTTTTATTTTCTGCTATAGCGCTAGGATTGAAACCCAGAACCTACATGTGCCTCATGTGCTGGGGCAATCGCTCTACCACTGAACTACACACATCCCCAGCCCTCAAATATTGAAATTTTAATAATGTCTGGAAATTAATAGTTTTGTGTCAGTGTTAATTTTCTAATTTTTATTATTGAAGTATGATTGCACAAGAGAACAACCTATATTTTAGAAGATATATTTATTTTATCGATTGACTGAATCAATTACTGATTATCAGATTTCATCTCGCAATTTATTCTCAAAGGTTAATACATACGTCTGTCTCCCCTTCTCTGTCTTCTATTATCTATCATCTATACACTTATCACAATCATTTTCAGCATTGCTGTCATCATCCTTCTCAGTATCATCACTACCTCATGTGTCCATATTTTAGTTTCCTAGAGAAAAAGATAATGCTAAATCAAGCACTGAATATGTTAATATTTGAAGAATCTATGTGAAGGTCCACTGGAATTCTTCAACCTAGTCTTCCAGCTTTTCCCTAAGTGTGAGATAATACAAAGTGGAAGTAAAATTGTATAGAAACCTATTATATTTCACTTAGATTGCAGAAATTTTCCCAGGTTGACTCTAATATTAGCTTTTTAGAATTTTTATCCAATGGAACTTTTCTTTATGAGTCAAGCTTAGCTATTGTGCACTTTGAATCATTTCGATTTTGCTTGGAAATTCTTCTCCCAACCACAATCAAATAAGCAATTACCTGCTTTCTTATATACCATTCTTCATCAAAATTCATATATCTTGGTTATAAAATGTACAAATATTTTATCTACCCCTATGAAACAATAACTCTATGACATGCCATTCAAAATAAGACAAATCACTACTTGATAATTAAAATGTTGAAATACACAAATATTAGACTTGATTAAATATGTTGATTTCTTAATTATGCTATAAACATTCAAATATATAATCCATTAAAATTTATTCTGTCATATATTATTACAGGTTAATCTAAGGCTCTTTTTCCTTCCTGTAGCATATTTTTCAAGCACTTCTTATTACTTTCTCATTCCCTGAATCTGCCTTTAGTTTTTCACAGAGGAATAAAAACTATTAATCTTGATAATTAAGACAATTTAATCTGACATTTGCTACATTGTGTTGATTTATGTGTCATTATCTATTTTTTAGTTTACTTTCTTGCTGTATTTATTACTCTTTAGATTGTCATCGAAGTTTCAGAAAGGCTCTATGGTATTTTTAATTTTAACCGTTCACTTTATGTTTTGCATCCCATCCAAGTGAAGCAAATTTCATGTGGACTTCAGACAAATGCATGCCCCCCATCTAGGAGAGAGGGCCTGGGCCCGTCTACCATGGTATATTCCTAATACCTCACACTTCATCTTCAGCAAGAACTGGTCAGAGCTCCATGGCAGATAAGCCAGGCTGTACACTATTTACAATGGTAAGGACTGATTTCAATCAGTCCTGACCATCACAATAGGGCCGAGAATCCAGAGTGAACTGAGCTCCAGTTGGTTTTTACAGTCACTTGGTGCCAGTGCTTGTTAAGAGGCAAATGAGCAAATAAGGCAAAAAGTGGGTGGGATCGCAGCACAGTCAAGGGAGTGGAAATTGCATAGGCAGGATGACGGGGTGATCTACGGGAGTCCCTCAGGGTTTGCTACCTGGTGCTACGGAAGTTCAAGACCTGCCCTTCCCCAGAGGATAGGAGACAGGGGCCCTTGTTCAGGAGCTGGCTGGAACAAACAGCAGAGATTTTTCTCAGGCAGGCCACTCAGTCAGAGCTAGGATCACCCTACCAATTGCACCTCCAGCTGAGCCAAGGTTGAGGCGGCAGGCAGGAGGGTTCAGAGCAGCCCGGCTGGACCTCGGTCAGGGAGAGTCTGTCAGTGGTCAGAGGCGTGCTGATTTCTCCAGCCAGCTTTCCACCTGACTACCACTGAGCCACTGTGGCCAATTCTTCTTTTAATACCTCATTCTCCATATGCCCAGCCAATTTCCAGAGGAAGATTCCCAGGTCTTCCAAACAGGCTTAGGAGCCTAGCACAGCATCCTGATGCCTGAACAGCCACTTTACCTCCTAGTCCTGTTATGGTGAAGAGAAATAGGCCAGTTAGGTTGTGGGATGCACTGTGTCTGCAGGCAAGGGTGTTCTTTTTTCTGAGGTGGAATTTCTCACTCAGATTCCTACAAAACTAAAGACTATTTGGGAATAATGCTACCGTCAATAACACTGGCAGGAAATGACACTAACACTAAATAATCCTAACAGTGAAGACTGAGTCAGCTCATCCGTATGAGATGAGTTCATGTGGTGCCTGTTTATCAATTTCAGTTTGCTTAATGATTTAGTTCGTGAGGTCATCTGCTGACCAGTAAATAGCAGGGCAGGTATGAGAAGTGTAAAGATGTTTAGAAAGACTGTAAAAAGTCTAAATGAATTTTACCAAGAGTGGGTAAATCAGCTGCAGAATAACAGTGAGGTCATAGCATTCAATGGAGAACACATTCAATATTCAATTAGCATTAATCAAGAGCATACAGTGGCACAAACCATACCTTTAGGTTGATTTGATTCTCTACTGTTAGACAGATGTGAGTTTTCTTCCATAAGAAATCTACTCTAGAGAATGTGATGACTTTCTTGAATATTTAAAGATGATAGGAAAGACTGAGCATGGTCACTCACACCTGTAATTCCAGCAACTCTGGAGGGGGAGACTGGAGGATCACAAGTTCGAGGCCAGAGGCAAGATCCTGTCTCAGGATAAAAAATTTTAAGAAAGAGGGCTACAGATGGAGCTCAGTGGAAAAGTACTTGCAAAGTATGTGCAAGACCCTGGGTTCAGCCCCCAAGCACTGACAAAAAATAAAAAGAGAGAGAAAAGTAATTTTGTTCCAAAAAAATAAAACAAAACAAAACAAAAAACAACTACTTCATAAGCGGTTCTCATTTTTAAAATGACATACACTAAGGCAAAATACTTACTTTGTTATTGTTATCTCTTGTTTCTAGATCTATTCCCTTGGACTTTATCATCTAATATTTTTCTCTCAGCCTTTTCTGGTGAACACACCTGCTTACTCATGACCCCGTCCATTCATGGCTCATGTCTGTGGGGCAAAGACTTTGTCTTTAGAGGGACTGAAAAGAATTCAGACTCAGAGTTTATTGTCAAAGAAGCTAAACAGATTTGTCATTGAGTTTCTCATCTTGCCCAATTTATTTAATGCATATGGTATTCTTTCTTGATACAAGACTTTGAAAATAAGACATTTCTAAAAAAAATATTAACACAGAAGGAAAGAAATTACTTTGCCATACATTTTAGAAACAAACAGAAAAGAATGATAAAGACTCTACCCAGCATTGGTGCCTGTGGCTCTTTTTGCAATTCTCATAACTTTCAAATAGACATGTAGGTTTTAGCATTGTTTCAATCACATGGTAATTTGATATTGTGGGAGGCAAAGGAATAAAAAATTTCACTGACCAATATCTGGTGATGCTTCTATTTTACATACATACAGTAATTGAACAGAAGCCTTGAAGAAGAGTCACTTTCCTGGGGAAAGAGAGGCTCTGGCATATACAGGAGGCACAGAGCATAAACAGTGAGTATAAGTATAAATTAGCTGCAAAGTTCCAGGTCTATATGTAAGTTGTTTATAGTAATTCTGCTGTAAACCCAACAGAAAAGAAACAGTTCACACTTATAGTACATTTAGGTTAATGTTGTTATACAGGGTCATTTAACAAAGACTTCCAGCTTCAAGGTACACTGTTAGTTTATACTATTTACTTGTAATTTACCCACAAGAAACATAAAACCTCCAGTGTATTTGCACCAATCAAGAAAATATATAGCAGTAAGAGATACAAGTCCAGAATGCTGCAAAAGGAAGCTATGTGCTCCCTGAAATGGAGATTTAGTTTTAAGCCATTTTTATCTTCAGAATTTGGCTGAACATATCAGAATTAATTGTATAGAACTGAAGGATACTAAAGCATTTTCCTACAAAGAAACACTAGCAAACAGTGTGCACTGTCCCTAAATAATAAAAGCTTCTGCTCCGTGGTCTACATATAATATTTTAAAGCATACTTTATCTCTATCAATTTGCTTCCTGCAGAAGAGATTTGGAGATATTATTCTCCTCCTTTTTTCTCCACTATCTAAAATCAGAATTCAAAGATCAAGCACTCCAGGTCCACTGGGAACTGATTATTACTTATGTTTTCAACCTGTCATTCCAGCCCTTTTTCTTGCTCTCTGCTCTACCACCCACTCTTTAGTGTAACCAAGCTTTAGCTGCTGAACCTGCTTTCTGTGTTTGTTTTTCCCACATGGCTAAAGCCCTTAAAAACTGTGGCATTTAGCAAGACAGGAGAAATCCCCTCATACATTCAAAATATCATCTACAAAACCTCTTTTTCTTCCTAGTCAAACAGCCCATATTTTGTAAAATGTTTGTTATTGTTTTGGAAGGTATTTGAACTCCCCACAAAAATCCAAGCAATTAATTCAGAAGCTTTAAGATATGCCCTGTTTTGACAGTTTTATACTTATATTTAAACACATGAAGGTCTCTTTCAATCTTTCTCACTCTTCCCCTGTCTCTGTCTCTTGCGCTCTCTCTCTCTCTCACACACACACACATACACACACATAGTAATATATAAATATCCATCTTTGGGTATTGAGCTATGTAAATTTTATAATAAGGAACCATTAAACAGGCTAGTGTAGTAATTATCATAACGCAATTTTTTGGAATAAGTTCATTTTAATAAAAATAAGTATTTATCTCTGGTGTCAATTTTCAAAGTTACTTTAATGGGTTGGAATTTGCTTTTCTCTGTACTGCAAACACAAGTTAATTTATAATAATTATTAAAATAGAAAATTTCATGTTTTATAACAAAGAAAATGTACAAATGAAAAATAATGGAAATGTAAATAATTATGGTGAAGTTTTTGCTAATTTCTTCTCTCTTTTTTTCTAGTTCTATTATTTTATTTGTGTAGAATCATTAGTCTTATTCTTCTGGAGACAAGCTCCTTTCTTGTTAGAATTCCATGTGACTTAAGCTTATTTCACCCATCTCTAATGAATGAGGGGGACCAGAAATCAAGCCTGAAGAGTCCTGTGGCCACGGGGATTGCTCAGCTGTGTGACCACACTACGTGAGGGAGCCGTTCCTTTGAAAATTCTTAGAGCTTTTTGATACTTATGTATATGCTCTGAATTCTATCTCATTATGTGATGGTTTGCTCTGCGAGCTTATTTATTGGTGGCTCTCTCATGTCCAGTTCTGTTTTCCCTATATTCCTTCCTTACCTTCTTTTTATCAAAACACTGCCTTGCAAGCTTCATTAGTCTTTCAATCTGCTGAAATATCAAATGTCTTTTTATTTTAGAACCAATATGTGGGTGTTATACTTCCTTGGTCCTTGCTCATGGGCATCTCTTTGTTCGCACATGTTAATGATAGCTTATCTGTGGACAGAATATTTGCCTCACAATATAAAACGTTTTAAAGCAGTGAATATTAGGAATTGTGGAATTCTGAAGTCAAATACTTTCTTTTTCTTTTATAGAAATATATTAGGGCTCCTGTGCTTTTTCTTAATTACTTAAAACAATTAAAGAGATGAATTTATAATTAAAAATTACTAGAAAAGACAATTCTAAACATCTTGTTTCAGCAATGTATTCCATCAAATCTTTAAATGAAGTAGCAATAATAAGTCATTCCCTCCTCCAAAGAACTGGAGAAAAGAGATCATCTTCTCACACTTCGTTTCTAGAACCCCATATAAACAAGATTGATAATAAACACTGACAGTAATGTGGCTGATTGATGATAAACACTGACAAATAATGTGGCTGAATCTGTCCATAATGGAGTATTTGCTACCAGCCCAATCTTTCTGCCCTCAACAGCTCTGGACTCGGAAAGATTATTAGAAGCATCTCTGTCAGATATTGGATAATATGATCTGTGAGAAATGTGAAGTAAGCAAGAGATCAAGGTGCCTTTCTGCTGGGAAGCAATTTCCAGACTGTAGCACAGGGAAGAAGTGCTAGGTAGAGTAACAATCTGTGACGATGAGGAAGAGAGGCAAGAGTCCTGGGAGGCTGGAGCTGCTGGCTTTGTGCAACAGAATTGAAAAGGGGCAACTTCACAGAGAAAGAGAGAGAAAGAGAAAGAGAGAGAGAGAGAGAGAGAGAGAGAGAGAGAGAGAGATTGACTCAGTGTTGCACCACTGCTTGTCATCTCAGCAGTTCACCATGTGGAGGAAGTAGGATCACAGCTTTGAGGCCAGAGGCATCCTGTGTAATTTAGTGAAACTCTGCCTCAAAGTAAAAAATAAAAATAAAAAAGAGTCTGGGAGTACAGCTGAGTGGGAGAGCACTTGTGAAGTATGTGTGAGGCCCTTGGTTCAGTCCCCAGTGAGGAGAGAGAGGGAGACGGGGGGGGGGGGGGGGAGAGAGAGAGAGAAAGAGAGAGAGAGAGAGAGAGAGGCACTTGTGCAGAGTTACCCTAAAGTCTTTGGCTTTAGACTTAGCTGCACACGAAAAAGGATGCAGTGCGTGAAATTTGGAAGACAAGAGCCACCGGGCTTTTGTAAGATGAATAGAAACTCTGAGAGTGGGAAACAACAGGGAAATAGAGGAGCTTCAGCACCCTGAGCAGAAAAGACATCTTGAGCATCTCTGTATTAAGCAGAACAATCCCAGATCAACTTATTTAATTAAACCTTCCCTGAGAAAGACTATAATCAGGTCTCCAAATGGTGAGTAGAATTTAACTACCTTCAAAGAAAAAACAAAACAAAACAAAAAAAGTTTTAAGAGCGTGGGACAAAAATTTAGATTTTCTTTGTTGTTTTGGTGTTCAGAAACAAAGTTACAGAGTTTATTAGGTGGAGATAGTAAATACTTTAGAATAAGGGCAGGTGGTCTGACAGAAAGGGAGACACTGAAGAAAAGAATCATAGTATACACCCAAGACTGGGAAGTGGGCTTCTTGAAAGAGAGAAGAGCCAAAAGTCTAGATTCTTTAATACATTGCACTAAAAATTGGGGGCAGATACTTTACCTAAACAGAAAAATAGCAATACAAAGAGTTGCAGAAATGATGGCAAAAGTAGCAGAGAAATTTTTAAAAGGTATTAAATTCATTCTTAAGGAAACAAAGCAAATTATGGGTATAATAAAGTAAGATATTGGCAGAGAAATAGAAACTATAGGAACCACATTAAAAATTCCAGAAGTGAAAATTAAGATCTGTGAAAATTTCACCCCATCTATTCAGCAGCATATCAGAAACTTCACACAAGAAAATCAGTGAACACAAAAATGAGGAGGAAAATTAGAAAAAAATGAACAAAATATTTATGATCTTGTTGTTGTTGTTGTTGTTAGGTGCTGTCGAGTTGGTATCCGACTCATAGCGACCCTCTGTACAACAGGGGAAACACTACTGTCAGTGCTTCTCTGCTGTTCATAGGGTTTTCAAAGGCAGATTGGTTTTTGGGAGGGGGTTTCCAGGTCCTTCTCCCAAGCCTACAGCTTCTGGTGTTCCCAGGTGGTCTCCCATCCAGGTACTAACCAGGCCTGACCCTGCTTAGCTTCTGAGGTCTGACGGGATTGGATACCACAGGGCTACGGCTGCAGGCTATTTATGATCTTAGGGAATATCAATCTCAAATATAGTACACTTTGAGATCCAGATGGAGAGGAGAAAATGTTAAGGTGGAAAAAATATACAAGAATAAATAATAGTGATTGTTTTTTCCAAAGTACAGAAAAATTTCAGAAGGATCCAAGAAACTTAGCAAATTCCTAACTTGGATAGAGGAAACCAAACCATCCTTGAGGTGACCATAGTAAAACAAAAGACAATTATACATACAAGGGTAGCAATAAATTAACACACAGTTTTCACATTGAAAGCAATGGTAGTCAGAAAGCAACAGAGAAATATCTTTAAAGTGAAGTAAGAAAAATGTGCAACCAGAATGTGTCCATACACAGAAATATCCTTCAAAAATAAATATTAAATAAAGATAATTTTAGATACACAAGACTTACATTTACCCAGCAGATATTCATTATAGGAAATTTTAAAAGAATTTCTTCAGGTTGAAGAAAAATGATAGCAGATGAAAAATTGGATCTGGACAAAAGCATGGATAAAAATGTAGGTTGTAAACATACTGATATTAAATATGTCTGTTTTCATATTTCTTATATTCTATGAGAAAATTGACTGCTTGAAGACAAATTAAAGTGGGGGTGGTGGCCCACACTTGTAATCCCAGCTCTCAGGAGGCTGTTGGACAGGAGGATTATGAGTTCAAGGACAGTCTTGGCTCCATAGTGAAACCCTCCCCAAATAAATAGGTCAAACCAAATTAGTAACCATGTGTTATGGAATTTACAGTGTATGTAGATGTAATATGTACAATGATAATAGCACAAAGACTTAATGGTGGCCATATACTGAAGTAAGATTCTTGCATTGTGTATGAAGTGTTATAACAAGGACTCATGAAGTCTTTGATAGTATACAGGCATTAGGAATTACTACATAAATTAAAATTAATTATAGCAAAAATCCCAATAGCTTTTAAAATTAATATACTATAAATATTCAACTCTTCCAAAGAATTCAAGAAAGAATTTAAAAAATTGTAAACTTGAAAACTAGCAAGATGGTACATTTAATCTCAAATATAGCTATAATCATGTTATATCCAGTGAGCTAAAAGCTCACCTTAAAAATAATGATAAACTAGATACCTACTACAAACTAGATAAAACCACAAAAATTGCATTTAATTATAAAGACAAAAGGTTTAACATACAAAGCTGGAGCAATATATGCAATATAAACATTAATTTTAAGAAAGCTGTAGTGATATATCATTCTCAGGTGATTTTGAGACAAGGATACTTGCCTTGTTCACCTTTTTCTTTACCTTCCTAAAGACAGAATATTTATAACAGATGACTTAATATCCTACTTTGCTGGTGTCATTATTTGTCACTTCAGTATCTTTATTGATTGGATTCTACTACTCCCATTTCTTGCATGTCTAACAAATTTTTTTGAAATCCAGACTCTGTAATAAATGAGAAATGTGGGATACTACAAAGTCAAACATAAATTATAGAGATGAAAATAAATAATCTGAAATAAAATATATGCTGTATGAGCTTAATAGTAAGTAACCTATAAAAGACTGCAGAAGAAAAGTCCATAATATTATAGACAGAAAAACAAGCTATAACAAAATGAAACAAAGGGAAATAAGATTACAAAAATTGAGCAGAGCATCAATTGCCTATGGGAAAATATCTAAAATATGTAAACTTGAAATCCAAAGAGAAAATAAAGGGGATCTGTAACAAATATTTGATATAATATTGGTTACAATTTTTGAAACTGATGACAGTGATTACTTCACAGGACATCTGAAGGACTCAGCTCTGAGGTCCCCATCACTGACTCCTACTTCTGCTGCATGTGATGTGGGTTATAGAAGAGACAAAGGATTGGCTAAGGGCAGTACTTGATGGTGGTACAGGTTCCAAAGAACATCTCAATGGGGACTTTTTGGAGGAATTCTTTCCCTGGGTAGTGCTGTGAGTCACCTATGCCCCTGTAAGAAAACTTCAATAAACTCAGGGTTCAGAAAGCTTCACATGATCTGTCATTTGGTCTCTCTGTGTTCCATGGCTTTCAGGCAACAAGAGGAAAGAATTTACTCTCTTCTTGCGCTAGTACATCTCTCTTCTCCTTCTCTTGGAGACCAGAGCTCCTATTCTCATAACTTGGGGCTCCAGGATCAAAATCTAGCACCCTCTTATCCTTTTCATTTCCTCTTGCCAACACTCCACCTCCACTCTTGTTCTCAATTTCCCAGGCTTTTGGCCTTTGGACTGAACCTGAATTACACTCCCAGTTTTCAGGGCTCTGCTATTTACAGATGGAGGGACATGGGACTTCTCATCCTGTACAACCTTGTGGCACTATTCCCATAATAAATCTCCCCTTATATGTCCCTGTATATCCTGTATATCTTGTATATCCTATATATCACAAAAGATATTTCAATATTTTTAAATGAAGAAAAGATAATTAAAACATTAAAATTTCTGAATTGTGCTTAAAATTCTACTTAGAATAAACATTCAAGTATTAAATTTTGATACTGAAAAAAGGAATGATCTCCATGAAGTATTTAAACTTGTACCTAGGGAAATAAGAAAATATAGATAAAACACAAAGAAAACAGAAGCTGTACAAACAGATACAGTCAAAACACTATAACATCTAAATAAAATTCTAAAAAGTGTTTAACCAACAATGAAGCAGGAAAAGGAAAATAGAGAAATGAATAATAGAAACACAGAAAAAAAGCAGATGTAGTTCCTAATGTATCATTAACTACATTAAATGTAAATGATCTAAATACACAATAGACACTAACAGTGAATGAAAAACCATGTGCCACCTATGTACTGTCCACAAGAAATTCACTTGAAATACAATGATATATGCAGAAAAACAGTATAAGAATGAAAAAGGTTATATTAGGCAAACATAAAGCAAAAGAAAGCAGGGTTGGCTCCATTAATACCAAGTAAAGTTGACTTCAAACCAAGGAAAATTATCAGGTATAAGGATGGACAATATATGTTGTTGTTAGGTGCTGTGGAGTTGGTTCTGACTCATAGCAACCCTCATAGGGATTTCAATGACTGATTGTTTCAGCATTGCTTCCTGAGTGGATTGCCATGGTCTTCTCCCATTTTGGTGGTGCTGGGGATCAAACTGAAGGCCAAAAAGAGTGTGGAGTACCACTCTACCAACTGAGCTAAACCCTAGCCTAGACAATGTATAATGGATTAATTAAGTAAAAATTATAAAAATTGGGTTGCTTTATGTAAAGGTTTAATGTATCAAAAAGACCTAACAATCCTAAATGTGCTTAAAAAAACAAGGCTTAATATCCATAATGAAAATATTAACAAAACTACAAAATAAAAAATCCAGCATTATTGTTGGAAATGTTCCCAAACTTCTCACAATAATTGACAGAACTATTTAAAAATTCATCAAGGCTGTAGAAGAACTCTACATCATCAAAACACCCATTATCCAATTAACATATAGGATACTTCAACAAATAATAGCAAGGTACATCTACATTCTTTTCAAGGGTCCACAGAATGTATACCATCCTACGACATAAAACAATCCTCAGTAAGTTTTAACTAATTGGGATTACACAAATTGTGCTCTTCAACCACAAAAGAGTTGAAACAGATATACGTTTTAAAGAATCAAGAAAATTTCCCCAAACTAGGAAATTCAGAAACAAGCAAATGATTTAGGGGTCAAAAAGGAAATCTGGAAAAAGCTGTGAAAATCTTTGAAGGATCTGAAATTTTCCTTTTTAAGCTAACAAGTTGCTGATTCATTGATGATAAGGGATGAAAGTCTGCAGCCATAGCACCCTGGCATCCAATCCCACTTGATATTGCAAACCAGGCAAGGTCTGCCTGAGAATATCAGGTGCTGTAGGCTAGGGAGAAGGACCTGGCAGCCCCCTTCAGAAATAATCTGGCATTGAAAACTCTATGGATAGTAGAGAAGCCCTGACAACTGTGCCAGGCATGGTACAATGATGGGGAGAATTTCATCTGCTGTACATATGATTGCGATGAATCAGACCCAATGCCACAGTACCTAACAACAAGGGAAGAAAAGAACAGCCAGTGGAGCAGACAAGCACTGCATTCTCATAGCATTATGGGTATCATATGGGTATCCAAGGACAATCTCTTTGTCCTTGGACCATGGGATGCTGAGCAGCTAGCTTTTGGCCTTTGGACTGAACCTGAATCACACTCCTAGTTTTCGGGGCTTTGCTATTTACAGATGGAGGGTCATGGGATTTCTCATCCTGTACAACCTTGTGGCCTGATATAGGCTTGCCTCACAACAGAATAACCCCGGGATTTAAAAAGATAATAACTGAATATTTTGTAGTGGTTGGAAGCAAACTTACTACTTGCCCCAGAAGGAGGCATTATCTTTCTTATACTAGAGAGCAAACAAATTTACCCTTTCTCCTTAGGAGGATGTTGTCTAGTTTTCAAAGCTATTCACGACAGCAATGTCCTTGAAAAAATAGGCTAGAACGAAAAGACAGCTGAGCTTATTTATAAGATATTCAGGCACATGAGCACTTCATAGAGAACTTCACCCAACAGGAATACTCTTTCCACATTCATAAAAGGTTGCATTAGGCATTTTTGCAATAGGTTAGATAAAAAACAACAGTTGACTTAAATACTGCACAGGAAAGAAAATTACCAGTACATGACATGACCGGGGACATAGAAAATCCAAAGAATGTTCATATGTACCAGAATCAAGAAGTGAATTTAGCAAGATGGTTGGATTAAAAGGTTTTATTTTCATACATTAGCCACAATCAAATGGAAGCAAAACTGAAATTATAATATAATTAAAATAGAATTGAAGAGATAATACATCTAAGAATAAATCTGATAAAATAGGTGAAAGTTCTCAACAGTAGAAACAACAAAATAGTGCTATGAGAAATGCTAAAAGACCAATATATTCCAGGGTCATAGTTTTCAAAACTTAATATTGTTAAGGTGTCTTTTTTACCAATGGAGGTGTAGACTAAAAGTTTAACACACACTCAATAAACATCCATGTATGTGTATGTGTGTGTGCAAATAACTATGTGTGCATGTGTCAATTCTAGAATATATATGGAGATTCAAATGTTCAAGAATAATCTGGAAAGCAAAGATGAAGAGTTTCTACTCACAAATATTAGAGCTTGTTCCAAGGCTACAGTAATTAGGATACTGTTCTTAGGTGCCATTGAGTCAGTGTCTGACTCATAGTGACCCTATATACAACAGACTAAACTCTATTTTCAGTGCTTTTCTGTTATTTGTAGGGTTTTCAATGGTTAATTTTTGGGGGGAGTGGGTTTCCAGGTCCTCCTTCCGAGCCTACAGCACCTGGTGTTCCCAGGTAGTCTCCCATCCAAATACTAACCAGGTCCAACCCTGCTTAGCTTTGAGATCTGACGGGATCAGATGCCACATTGGTACAGCTGCAGGCTTGTAATTAGGATAGAAAGCATAGAATATACAGAATGTGAATATGCTTTCATTGGTACAAAGTCGCCCCTGCAGTTACAATGAAGAAAGGATAGTTTGTTTAATAAAAATTGAGTCTATTGACTAGTAAAAAAATGAACTTTAATCATTAGCTCACAAAGTACATGAGCAAAAAAATCAATTCTAAGTGGATTGTGGTAGAAAATTTGAATGGTGAAATAATAAAGGTATAAAACATTGAAGTGTATTTTTCTGAACCTGGTGTAGCAAAATATTTCTTAACTGGTAACCCCAATGTGTTGGTCATGGGATGACAGATTGGACTGTATGGAATTAGGAATTTACGTTCAGTTGTCTAGGAAGGAAAAAATGAACCACAGACCTATAATGTCCTTGCCTTGCCTTCCCCTTAGCTACACTGAGGCAGTGTTGACTTCATCAGATCTTTTTTTTTTTTTTTGAACATAGCAGTGATCTTATTTAGCATGAAGATAATTGGGAGGATTTTTAACATGTTTGAGTAGGATATACCTTATGTTCTAGGATGCCTTTGTAGTTATGCCTGATTTTTGTGGTTTAAGAATTACATGTGATTGGAGGATTGAAATGGACCATGTAATTCTCCAGTCTTCATGCTTCCTCTGAGCCCACATGCATCATGCCATATCAGTGCCTATAGATTCCTCCCAAATTGCAGTGTGACTGCTTGTTGGGAAAGGGAAATTAGGAAGCAACATGGGAAGGGTCAGACCCTGTTGGAGAGGAACTGCTACAGCTGGGCCTATTTTTCCCTCCAACCCATTGATCATTAAGCAAAATTTGTTTCTAGAAAAGATGTATAACTCTTGTATCTTTTTTTCACAATTTTACCCTTTGTGAAAATACAGACCATTAGGAAAATATAAAGCAAACAAAGGCACATGGAACATGTATACTCGAAGTATACAAAGTACTGCTACAAATCAATTTAAAAATCCATTAGCTCAATAGTAAAAAAGAAAAAGAACCAAACAGTCTCAGTTGCTAATATTTATATGTGAAGATGTCCAACCATACTCGACATTTGGAAAGAGCATATTGACCCATCAGGCATTATTTTTCATATACGTGTACCTATATGTATGTGTATGCATATATACATATGTATGTGCAAAGGTCTTTCTGTGCATATGTATACATGTATTGCATATGTATACGTGTGTATCATATATTCCAGTATAGAACCAATCAAACAAATAATCCTTACCAGCAAGAAAATGGACCAAGTGGAACTCTCACACATTGCTGGAAGGGCATGATTTGATACAACCACATGGAAAATTGTTTGATAGTGCCTAAAAAATCTAAGCATTGTAGACTATATTATAGCAATTTCATTCTAAGGTTGTATTTTCCACAGAGGTATACACAGAATATATAAGCAACACAATTTTTATTTATTTATATATACATATATTTACTAGCTATATTAATTGTCCAAATGGTATCATTAGGACATTTCTACCCATGCATATAGCAGCACTGTGATCATATGAGTAACACTGTTTTTAATCACTCCAAAATATAAGAAACCTGAAATGTCCATATTAACATGGTCTAATATAATTTATACAAATATAATAGTGAGCAAACCTTCCAGAGACATCCAGTCTCAAGCATACTGTATGATTCCGTCATTATAAATTTTAAAGACAAGTGTACCTTTCTATAATGTTCAGCACAAGGTTAATGCCTAGCATTGTGGGGCAAGGTGGGTAAGAATTGCCTAGTAGGCAGTCAAGGGATCTTCCAGATGTTGAGCAGAGCTTTTTTTCTTGGTGTCAGTCATGATGCACAGGCCTGTGTGCTTAATATGTGATGGTACAGCAAACTGTACTCATATTGTTTATATAGACTGGTACCCATGCTATGTACCCATGGAATTTGCATTAATTTTTAAGTAAAACTACTAATGTAGAAGTAAAAATTTCTTATTAATAGTAAATGAATAGCCACAATAAAATGTAAATCATTTGCCAAAATTTTATTTGAAGAGATAACTTTTAAAACCATCAACTAAAGGGATAAAATAACAAAATGCTAATTCACTTGGTGGGCTGGGATTTAGCTCAGTTGGTAGAACACTGCGCTTCAGTCTCTGAGGTCCCAAGTTCAATTCCCAGTGCCACAAAAATGGAAGAAGGGCCTGGCAATCCACTCCCAAGGCAATCCTGAAACAGTCAGCCATTGAAAACCCTATGAGGGTCGCTATGAGTCGGATACCGACTCGACAGCACCTAACAACAACAACAATTCACTTGGTACATGAAACTATAAAATTACAAATAAAAGTCAAACCACTATGGGAAAATTGTTGTTGTTAGGTGCCAGTGAGTTGGATCTGGCTTCTAGTGACATTATGTACGAAAGAATGAAATACTACCCAACATTGTGCCATGCCTGACACTATGGCAGTTCTTCTCTGCCATTCATAGGGTTTTTAATGACTGATTATTTTGGGAGTGGGCTGCCAGGTCCTTCTCCCACACCTGTAGTACCTGGTATTCCCAGATGGTCACCCATCCTAGTACTAACCAGGTCTGACCCTGGTTAGCTTCTAAGATCTGATGAGATCGGATTCCCAGGTGGTACAACTGTAAACATGGGAAAATTACATGCATCTTATATGGGCAAGAAAGGATTAATCTAGCCACTAGATTAAGAAGTGTTAGAACTGATTGAATCAAGCCATCATTGTAGTTCTAACAGAAGAACACAGATAAATGCTATAAAATATATCATTAATAAAAGAGAAACAAGGCAATAGAAATATGAAGAAATATGTGATCACAATTGTAAGAATAATGTAATAGCTTAAGCAATTAATAGCTAAGGTTTTTCATTTAATTGGCATATATACATATATGTGCTTATATGTATGTATCTATTGTGTATGCATATGTATATATACTTGTGAATGTGCATAGGTCTGTGTATGTGTATATGTGTATATGCATGCTTGTGTATCTAAATGTTTACATGAATACAAATATATGTGCATCTACATATAATAGCAACATTAAGGAGGCTTGTGTGTATATAAATATTTGTGATTTCCTTATAGCAAACATAATGTCATTCATCAAATAAGTTAATCAGATTATACATTCTTTGAGCAAAAATTCTAGCTCGGAGAATAAACTCTAAAGACAAAGCAAACAAAGAGCTCAAAAAAATGTAGCTACCTAGATATTCTTTCAATGTTTTAGTGAAAATCATTAACCTTTGAAGAAAGATGATTTATCTACCCCATTTTGGAGTATTTAACACATATTAAAATAATTGTGGAAAATAATGAATATAATGAAGCTTTCATAAGAAGAATCATAAAATGCAATGATGTGTTACTAGAATTAAAAAATATCAAAAGATGTTGTTGTTAGGTGCTGTCAAGTCAGTGTCCAATTCATAGTGACCTTACGTACAACAGACAAAACATTATTATTAGTGCTTCTCTGCTATTCACAGGGTTTTCAATGGCTGATTGTTTTTTGGGAGTGGGTTGCTGGGTGTTCCCAGGTGGTCTCCCATCCAAGTACTAAACAGGCCAGACCCTGCTTAGCTTCTGAGATCTGATGGGATCAGATGCCACACTGGTATGGCTGCAGGTTAATGATGAGATATAGGTCCATGTAATTCTGAATGTATATAAAATATTGACAAAATGTAGTTTTGTGTTATAGTATTGCAGAGTTTTATACTCATTAATACTTTATAAAAACTATTTGTTGTTGCTGTTAGGTGCCACTGAGTCGGGTCCTACTCACAGCAACCCTATGTACAACACAATGAAACACTCCCTGACACTGTGCCATGACTGGCACTATGTCAGTGCTTCTCTGCTGTTTGTAGGGTTCTCTGTGGCTGATTGTTTCTTTGGATTGATTCAGGAGTGGACACCAGATTCTTCTGTTTTTGCAGTACGGTGGTAGGGATCAAATCCAGGTCCTCAGAACATTCAGAGCAAGTACTCTACTAACAGAGCTAAATCTCAACCTGTGATAATTATGTTACTTTAATAGTGAAGAAATGAACAAAATAGTAAAAATGGTATTTACTAGTCTTGGTTTCAAACAAAACATTAAAGTTTTAATATACTCACCCCTACATGTGCTGGTATGTCTAACATGCAAAATTCTTTCAATTTGATAAGAAGTACATTCAGACTAGTGTTTAATATTAAATAAAGGATATGACTCAACAAGTTATAGATCAGAGACATAAAAAATTTCAATATATTATAAAATGGGCTTTCAAAAATAAGAAGGGTATCTTTCCATTATGGAATTTAATTTTAAATAAAATTTATAACATATGGCCAACTTATCTATGACACAGATATTTACATAAAGATTATAAAAACTTAAATGCATAGTTTAAAAATATTTTTGAAAATATATATTAATACTTTCAATGATATTTCTTCATTTTGACCTAATAACCTGTATATTAGTTCATTTTCTGTTGCAGTAACAAAATACAAAGTCTGGTTACTTTATAAAGAAAAGAGATATGTTTAGCTCACAGATTTGGAGGCAGAATGTCAAAGGTCAGGCAGCATCATCTATTGAGCCTCTGGTGAGGCCCCTTGACTGCGGCATGACATGGCTGGTAGCATCATAGTAGGATACTTGTGAGAGGGAGGGATCATAGAAAAGAAGCCCTAGGGATTTAGCTCAGTTGGTAGAGTGCCACTCTGCAGTCTCTGAGGTCCCAGGTTTGATTCCCAGCACTGCAAAAATGGGAGAAGGATGTGGCAATCTACTCCAGAGGCAATCCCAAAACAATCAGCCATTGAAAACTCTATGAGGGTCTCTATGAGTGGGACACAACTCGATGGCACCTAACAAGAGATTCAGAGATCTGGCTCACCTACTCTGTCAGGAGTGATCCAGATCTCATGAAAACTGTGTAAGTCCCTCCAGAGGGCAGTGCCCCTGCTGCTGACCTAAAGTTATATCACCTTTCATTGCTACCACTCCCCGGAAGCACTGGGAGCATGTTAATATTAAAGCCAAACCTTAGCAACATTGCTTTCAGGAATTTCTCCTCATAATTTAAAATGCTGGTAGAAGTGTTATGTGTGTGTGTGTGTGTGTGTGTATACATATATATATATATTTACACATAGACATTGTGTGTATGTATGTATGTGTATGTATATATATGTGTGTGTGTGTGTGTGTATATATATATATATATATATATATATATATATATATATATATGCCTATAGCTATGCCCCTGTAGTGTCTGATCCCATCAGATTTCGGAAGCTAAGCAAGGTTGGGTCTGGTTAGTACTTGGATGGGAGACAGCCTGGGAACATCAGATACTGTAGGTTTAGGAGAAGGATCTGGCAACCCACTCCCCAAAAAACAGCCATTGAAAACCCTATGAATAGCAGGAAGCACAATAGTAGTGTTTCCTTTGTTGTATATAGGGTTGCTATACCAACAGGATGGCACCTAACAACACGACAACAAGTTTATATACATTTGTGTATGTATAGTTCAACCCAGGGCCTCTTGCATGCTTTTGCAGGTACTTCCATACTGCACTGTACCCCCAGCCCATTTTTCACATTTTATTATGAGACAGAGTCTTCCTAAGTTAAGCAGGCTTCCTCTGGCTGTGAACGTGTAATCCTCCTGCCTCTGCCTCCAGAGTTGCTGGGATTACAGGCATGAGCCACCACACCCGGCTTCCCATATTTCTTGTCATCACCAAAAAAAAAAAAAAAAAAAACACTTTTTGTCCTAAATGTAACCTTGAATGTGGTTTTTCCTTAAATTCATTTTCTAAGGCCCCAGAAAGTGCCTTTTAACATTATTCTTCTTCATATTATGTAATGGTATAATAAAATTTTTAATTTATAAAGCATTCAAAATAAGTGAAGACGTTTTTAACAAATCCAATTTCGCAGCCAATAACAATGCTAAGTTTCCCAAACTAGAACCTTGGTATATATCTGTCTTTTAGAATCTCTCACAATACTATTTTGTTTTTTCCGTTGTTGAAAACTTTCACATACTTTATTAGATTTATTCTTAGATGTATTATTTCTTTAAGTTTATTTTAATTTATATTGTAATTTCAATTTTGTGTCTATTTGATTGTGGCTAGTCTACTGACATAAAACGTTTTGCTATTGACTATTAATCTAACCATCTTCTTGAATCCATTTAGTGATTCTATATATGTATATTCTTCAGATTTTCTGTTACCTGTGATGTCATGTGCTGATAATTTCTCTTTATTATGCAATTTTTACATCAATTGCTGTTTTATGTAACTGGTTGCAAAAACGCCTTGTGCAATGTGTTATCAAAGTGGGGATAGTTTCTCTGTTGGGTGAAATTTTCTTTCTCAGAATGTTGGGGATTGGACCCAGGTACTTCTGTGTACTAGGGAAGGGCTCTATCACTAAGCTATATTCCCCGCCCTCACAGGTACCTTTCAAAATTTAAAAACGTATAACCTGTAAGGATTTATTTTTTAAATGCATAGTATTTATTCATTTTGAGTGGATACTAAGACAGCCTTCATAATTAGAAATAGAAACATAAAATGGTTGACATGTTTTCTCCATGGTAAGATAACTGAAAATGGGCATGATTCTTACTGAGAATAACTGTTCTTTAGCAGACATCTCCTCTAAAGATATGTGCAGAAACTATACATTTATAGAGCTAGGCGCCAAGGATTATTAGACCATAACTAAATACACAATGTTCTTTTGGTGATATACATCACTTCATAGGGACTACTAACATTTCCACTGTTGATAACAGATCATAGACTAAGGCAGCACATTTATTTTAGAATGGGGAGTCTCCTTTTGCTTGAATTTGATTTTTATTTGCAATGATATATAACTATGATGATGGAGTTTATAAATATATTATTTTTTTCTCTTTTTCTCTTTTCTCTAAGGATTGAACCCAAGTACTTTACCACTGAGTTACATCCCTAGCCCTTGGTTTTTTGAGGCAGGGCCCTGCTGTGTAGCTCAGGCTGGCCTGGACCTCATGATCCTCCTACCTCCACCTCCCTACTGCTGTAACTACAGTATTTTTAATGGAAAAATTAACTAGAAAGAAAATTACAAGTGAATTTAAAATCAGGTTAAATTTAGATTATTAACATACCCCAGCAATTCTTTAGTGAAAATGAAGTGTTTTTCTTTGTACTCAGTAGACATGATAAGAAAGTTATCAAGCAAAATGGAAAGTCCCTGAGAAGACCCTTTCATTGCAAGACATATTGTCAATATACATGCTTATAAAACACACAATAGTAATGTGACATAGATATTTAGCCATGTGAAATGCCAGTCACTGAGGACCAAAGGCTGCTTGTGAGCGAGGTTCTGAAATGCAATGTGAATGAACATGTTTTTAAAATTTTCAATCTTGAGTAATGTTGAAATAGTAACACTTACTTACAGTGTTTTGGAATCACTTTATGCTGCACAATATTTTTGCAGCATTTCCAAGCAGAAAAAACAAAACAACAACAAAAAAAACCCACAAAAAACAAAAAACAAATCAGGCTTAAAGTTATCTTGCTCAGCTAGTTCTATTCATTGCAAAGAAACACTCAGCGTTTCCTGAGTGTTTTTATCCATAAACTGATTTTATCCATAAACAACATTGCACCTTATGGTAAAAATGAGGAAAAAAAAAAGGAAAGAAAAGCAGGATTTACTGCCAGAACAATTGTTGTTGTTGTTGTTAGGTACCGTCCAGTCGGTACAACAGGGAAAACACTATTGTCAGTGCTTCTCTGCTGTTCATAGGGTTTTCAATGGCAGATTGATTTTTGGGAGGGAGTTGCCACGTCCTTCTCCCAAGCCTACAGCTTCTGGTGTTCCCAGGCGGTCTCCCATCCAGGTACTAACCAGGCCCAACCCTGCTTAGCTTCTGAGATCTGACAGGATCAGATGCCACAGGGCTACAGCTGAAGCAATCCCAAAACAATCAGCCAGAACATACAAAACTGCTAACCTTTCTGTCTCTAACTATTCATACATTCAATGGCTAGGAGAGCTACACCCTTTCTCAGGGGACTTCTTACAAAGGAATGTTCTGTTTCCAGGGTACAAAAGGCTTAGCCTGTTTCATGGCATTAAAAATTGAAAGAGGCTTCATTTTATTCTATTTTTAAATTTAGATTTAGTGAGGTATAATTTGCATACATTTACTTTTTACATCATTCCCCCCATTACTTGAATTGAACCCGTTCAGCTCACAGTACTATCAGTGCTGGTGAATTGCGTCTAATGGTGTTAGCAGCATGAAAACCAAGCTGTCTATTGGAAGGTGATAGGCAGAGAGAAAGGGAACAGAGGGCCTGGCAGCCAGCTGCCTCCCAGCCTAGCCTTGGGCTTCCCAGCTACCTATAATATGAACTCCAATGTTAGCTTCCTGTGGGACAAAGGCTTTGGTCTGGTGGTCGGTGCTTCTGTGGTAGACCAGTCCTCTTACACAGCATACTTGCTGGAAGGAAGCAAAATTAAAATCACTCTTCACTTCTACATTCTTCCAGTAAGGTTGGTAAGACTGTGTGAGACACACAGGGCACTAAGAATGGAAAAGGACATTGTTTAGTGGATTCTGCTCCCTTATCAAGACAAACAGCTGCCTGGATTTCTAACCTTTTGAAATGCCTGCCCCTGGACCTAGTCCTTTGAAGACACTGGTAATGCAGTAACCCCTTTGGGAAAAGGCCCCAGATATAAAATATTTCTTTCCTTCCCCTGAAGGCTCAACCTCCAGTATAAAAGACAATGTGACCTCTGCTCTCGGCAGCAGTAGCCCTTACTCCTGGCCTCCACTACAGCTCAAAGGTGCTCTCTCTTCATAATCTATATCTTTAATAAACTTGCCTTATAGTCTATACTATAATTTCTGTGTCTCTTATAGTTTCTTTTATAGGGGGAAACACATACAAATGAAGATATCTGGTGCCAGGGAGGGTAGATAATTGTTGCTGGGGAGGGACCTGCCTGCTGTCAGCCCTCCAGGCCAGAACTTCCTGCTTCCTGCATCTCTTCCTCTTTAAGCCCATGCTCCCTCTGAAGCATGTGCTATGCCTTTCCTTTACTTAAGAAACTTCAAACTCCTTCACTCTCTGACTGACTCATCCTAAAATTTTCTTGTGACAGAGCCAAGGACCTGGTATCTTCCCTGAGTGGAGATCCTGAGAAGGGGAACTACTCAGGGCAGGTGGTAACAGGGTACAGCACCCCAATACCTGCTGACAGATGCATGTATCAAAATGTCATAATGAGACCTACGAAGTTGCACATTAAAAATTACTAAAAAAAATAAGATTACCTGGGAAAAAACCCACTGGCTAATAACGAAATAGAATAATGACAGCAGTATGCTGTAATAAAAGTCATGTGGATGAGGTCTCTTCCTTGAAAGAGTCAAGACAAATAAAAAAGTGGGATTCATGAGAAAGAAGACACCCCATGGTAATTAACTTTCAAGAGGATGTATTGATTGCTAGCAATGACCCAGCCCAGGAAATCTCCAGAGCTGAGCAAAAGGAAAATGGTGGGCTGGGTCCTTTAAGGAGCTCAGCAGAGGGGTAGACCCTCTGCAAGGGCATGAAAATTTAGCCAAACAGATCACAGAAGCAAAACAGCATTGATTTTACATGGGAAGGGTGCATTCCAAAGACCAGGCTTGTAGGTAGAAGAGCAAAAGGGAGGCTTTTACAGGTGATGTGGGGAGGGAGGGGCAGAGACTTCACGGTTACAGAGTTGTGAAATCATCCAAAAGAATGCTCTTGAAAGTTTTTAACTTATAGAAAATAGCACCTTATATAAAACATGAATTCCTGAGTCATTAGCAATCACCACTTCCTTGGTGAGGAGATGTATGAGCTCATGAGACATGAGAATCAGTATCATAATCAGGCAATTACAGATGACAAATTGTATGAGTTTCTTATACAACTAGAGACCATCAACTAATTAACTGGAGGGGAAAGGGAATATTTAAGCTTTTTGGGCCCACTTTATATTAATATGTGGTTTCAGGCCATTGTTGTTGTTGTTGTTAGGTGCCGTCGAGTTGAGTCTGACTCATAGCGACCCTATGTACAGCAGATCGAAACACTTGCCTATTCTGTGCCAGGCAAACGATCTTATTTATGTTTAAGCCCATTGTTGCAGACACTGTGTCAATCCATCTGGTGGAGGGTTTTCCTCTTTTGCGTTGACCTGCCACTCTTCAAAACATGATGTCCTTCTCCAGGGATTGTTCTCTCCTGACTACATGTCCGAAATATGTAAGGCGCAGTTTGGTCATTTTTGCTTCCAAGGAGCACTCTGGTTGTACTTCTTCTAGGACAGATCTGTTGGTTCTTTTGGCAGTCCATGGTATATTCAATAGACGTCTCCAGCACCACAATTCAAAAGCATCAATTCCTTTTCTGACAATAAGTCTCTGGAACCATGAAAATGAAACCCTGGGCAAGAGGTGACTACTGTGCTGACTCAAAATGTCCCTTTATGCTCCCTTGAAAACAGTGTCCTCTCCCTACCCCAGCTCTTGGTGACCACCTCCCTGTTTTCTGACCCCACCATACTGTCTGTCCAAATTGGAATATGAGTAGAATTATTTGGTGTGTACTCTTTGAACCTGGCTTATTTTCACCTCTTGTAATGAGTTGAGATCCATCTTTCTTGCATGCATCAAGCACTTTGTTACTTTTTATTGCAGAATTGTGTCCCATTTTATGGATATATCAGTCTCTTTCCCCATTTGTCTGATAATGAACATTTTTCCCAATATATGGAGATTATAACTAAAGTCACTATAAGTATTTATGTACTTTTTATGTGCACATATAAGGGTTACTTAGAGTGGGTTGTTTAATTTCCAAACATTCAAGTATTTTCCAGATTTTTTTTTCTGTTTTTGAATTCTAGTGTAATAGCATTGCAACCCAAACATTATGCTATGTGTGAATAAAACTTCAAAATTGTTATGGTTTTTATTTAAGTTAAGATTGTTTGTTTGAAATCTTACTAGATATAGCCTTTTCATATTTGGTTCTTTCACTTAGCAATATGCACTTAAGGCACCTCTATGCGTGTTGATGGCTTCATAGCTCATTCTTAATTGTTGATGATACACCTTTGAATGCATATATCAGTTAGTTCATTCCTTCACCCACTGAAGGACACCTTGATTGCTCACATACTTTAATTCTCAAGATTCTCCACTCTGAAGCTGTAGGTATTTGTGAAAGGCAGTTCAAGAGTTTCTGTAGGGGATGGCAGTTGGCCTCTGCTCCTAAGCTTCTGTTCCTGATAACCTGGCTGTCTCGGTCACCTGTTCTCCAGTATTCAGGGCAACTGGGTGCCTTGTGACCTTTTTTCTCTGATGGATCAAAGATGAGCTGATAGTTTTAAGTTTTTCAACTTTTGTTTCTTCTTGTTTTAAGGATGGCTCAATGACTTCCACTTTTTTTTATGTCAGACCAGAAATCAGAAGTCTGATCCTACTTTGCAATCATTGGCTTGCAACCTTTTAGTGGAAGGTAAGGGATTCTGGCTGCCCTGGCCATCTATGGATATCATTACCCTATATACCTGCTCCTTGAAGGGGACCCTCTGTCATCCTATCTTTCCTTCTTCTCAAGGGCAAGCATGATTGCCAGTTTTTCTTTTCTTTTTCTTTCTTTCTTTCTGCCTTTTTTTTTTTTAGGGATCTTTTCTTTTCTTTACTTTTTTTCTTTTTTTTTTTTTTTTTTTTTTTTTTTTTTTTTTTTTTTTTTTTTTTTTTTTTTTTTTTTTTTTTTTTTTTTTTTTTTTTTTTTTTTTTTTTTTTTTTTGGTACTTGGGGATTGAACCCAGGTCTTTGCAGATATTTTGCACCTCCAGCCCACTAAAAATATTTTCTTGAGGCAAGGTCTCCGTAATTTACAGAGGCTACCTCTAGCCTTGAACTTGCAATCCTCTGGCCTCTGTCTCCTGAGTTGCTGTGATTGCATATGTGGGGCACCACACATTGCTTTGCTGGTCTTTTGTGGGAGAGTCTCCTGCTTCTACCTTACTGGTGTGAGACTTGTGATAATAATAGACCCTGGGTGACAGTGTTGGAGATACGCTTGATGTCAATTACAAAGACACAGTAGAATTAAAGGTTTTAAGTTTTATCTCGGAAAGGCAAATTTTCTCTTTGCAAAGAGAGTGCAAACTGTAGGTCCAGCTAGCTAGCAAGCACATGGGCAGGAGTTCTGTCTGGTCTTTTATCCCCTAACACAATCCTTATACCTGGGTCTCATCCAATTGGTTATAGTTTTGACATCACAATCTTGGTTAAACCCAGTTGTCTAATAGTGAGAAGGAGAAGAAAGGGGTCTTAGGTGCTTTGGAGGATAAGGAAGTTAGACAGAGTAAAGAAATGTTACACATCTGGGCCTGTCTGGCCAGGTAGAGAGACAATAAGGAAGCTGGAAGCAGAACAAAGGTCCCTTAGGATGCAAAACATAGAGAGGGTGTAAAGTAGTATAAAAATAGTTTATAAGAAGTGATTACTTATATATTTTTTATTAGAAATTTTTAATATACATCATAATGTGATTCATTTTGACATGCTTTTCATTGTGACAATTTTCATATATGCAATTTGATAAACATTATTCATACAGGTTAACCCTTACCCTCCCATATGTTCCTCCCTCCCCCCTTCCCATCTAAGTTTCCCATCCAAGTCTTCTCTATCTTTTACTATATAGTATTTTTCTATATGTCCTTGGGTTCCATTTCTGTTTAAGATAGAAACTTTTCCTGTAGTGGTCTTTGTTTCTATCTTGTTAGAACAATTACATGCGATTTCTAGTCCATTTATATTGACCTCATTCTTATCTTCC